>LPNX010415691.1:339424-382178 GCA_001517045.1 Pseudotsuga menziesii | reverse complement strand
GAATGCAAAAGACTAGGATATGTTGATGACCTGAGAAGACAAACTCATAGAAGATGTTATGATACTAGAATGATGTTTGGGATATAGTACTCAAACTAGAAAACAAGAATGTGGTATCTTCCAAATGGATTTGCAAGATAAGATATGTTGCTGATAGAATTAAGGTAAGACTTGTGGCTAGAGGTTTAATTCTAAAGAGACACTTACTCTAGGAAGCAAGGTACACTTCCTTCAAAACTATCATGGTAGTTTCTTCCATGATGAAGTAAAGACAAGCCTTCCTTAATGGTATGATTGAGGAAGATTTTTACATCGAATAGTCATGAGGATTTGAAGTTGAAGATAGATGGAATCAAGTATGCAAGTTGAAGAAGGCCCTCTATGGCCTGAAGCAAGCTCCCAGAGCTTGGTATGGAAGAATAGATAGCTTCCTGATGAGCATGGGATTTGCCAAGAGTAAAGTCGATCCTAACATTTCCTACAAGGTTGTAGAAGATGAACCTATCATTCTATTACTATATGTGGATGACTTATTTTTAACAGGGAATGAGAAATAAATCATGGAAATCAAGAAGAAACTAGCAGAAGAATTTGAGATGAAAGACCTTGGGTTAATGCATTATTTCCTAGGTCTAGAAGTATGGCAAAGTTCAGAAGGAATATTTCTCAACCAGGAAAAGTATGCGGTAGAGATATTGAAGAGATTCAATATGTTGGAATGCAAATTCATGGCCACACCAATGAAATCCAACCTGAAGCTGTTAGTTGATGACTCATTAGAGTTAGTGGATGTGACTCACTACAGATAGATCATTGGGTCATTGATGTACTTAACCAATACCAGACCAGACATTTGTTTTGCTGTGAACACCTTAAGTCAATATCTTGTTCAACCAAGACAGGTTCACCTAGTAGCTGCAAAACATGTGATGAGATATCTGAAAGGGACTATAGACTTTGGTCTATACTATGATGTTAGCCATGAGTATAGATTGTATGGCTACACAGATGCAGATTGGGCTAGAAGTATCTCAGATAGGAAAAGCACATCAGGTAGATGCTTTTGTTTGAGGCTTGCTATGAGTTCATGGTTTAGCAGGAAACAGTCCAGTGTTTTTCTTAGCACGGTTGAAGCAAAATACATAGCAGATTGCTCTACTAAGTTGTGAAGCCATATGGCTTCAGAAGTTGATATCATGTCTCTTTGACCTAAATATGGATACTACAATGATTCTATGTGATAACCATAGTTGTGATGACAAAGAACCCTATTTTCCGACGTAACACATAGAAATCCGGTATTTCTACATACAAGATAAGATGCAGATGATGATACTATAGATGCAGATGATGGTGATTCAATATTTCTATACTGAATATATATATGATGATGTTTCAGTATTCCCATACTGAAGACATAGATGATGATGATTTTAGTATTCCCATACTGAATATATAGATGATGATGATTTCAGTATTCCCATACTGAAGATATAGATGATATTTCAGTATTCACATACTGTAGATACAAATGGTGATAGTTCAATATTCACATACTAAAGATGTAGATGATGATGGTTTGGATGATGATGTACTGATGAATCCTCTGCCTTGAGTAGAGTTCAAACACTTTCAAGACAAGCTTGGTGTTGTTCGGAAAGACCCTCCTTGAAAGGGGGAGTAGTGATGTTGTAGTGGGATTGTATCATCCCTGGGAATTTGCCCTAAAGTGATCCAGAGACCTCGGTCCTCGAGAATGAAGAGGGATTGTATCATCCTGGGACATCTATCCACAATAGATCCGGTGACCTCAGTCCTCGAGAACGTGGTGGGATTGTATCACCCCTAGGCACTTTCCCTAAAGTGATCCAGAGACCTCGGTCTTCGAGAATGAAGAGGGATTGTATCATCCTGGGACATCTATCCATAATAGATCTGGTGACCTCGGTCCTCAAGAATGTGGTAGGATTGCATCATCCTTGGACATCGTCCTAAAGTGATAGGGACTGATTCTCCCATAATCAATCTGGTGGCTTTGATCCTCAAGAATGTGGTAGGATTGCATCATCCTTGGACATAGTCCTAAAGTGATAGGGAATGATTCTTCTGTAATCAATTCAGTGGCTTCGGTCCTCGAGAATGTGGTAGGATTGCGTCATCCTTGGACATAGTCCTAAAGTGATAGGGACTGATTCTCCCATAATCAATCCCGTGGCTTCGGTCCTCGAGAATGTGGTAGGATTGCATCATCCTTGGACATAGTACTAAAGTGATAGGGATTGATTCTCCTGTAATCAATCCGGTGGCTTCGGTCCTTGAGAATGTGGTAGGATTGCATCGTCCTTGGAATTAGTCTTAAAGTGATAGGGACTGATTCTCTCGTAATCAATCCGGTAACTTCGGTTGTCAAGAATGTGGTGGGATTGTATCATCCCTAGAATTTAAGTCCAAAAGTGATCCAAAGACTTTTTGTCTTTGAGTTGTGGATTGCAGGTTTCTGCTGATGATGATGATGCTGTACTGATCGAAAGATCAGAGTATGATGATGATGATGTACTGATCGAAAGATCAGAGTATGATGACATACTGATAGAAATATCAGAGTATGATGATGATGTACTAATCGAAAGATCAGAGTATGATGATGATGACATACTGATTGAAAGATCAGAGTATGATGATGATGACGTACTGATATAAAGATCAGAGTATGATGATGACGCAGTATGATTATGATGTTTATGATAGAAAGATCAGAGTATGATGATGATGTTTCAGATCGAAAGATCAGAGTATGTTGATGATGTTTTTGATCGAAAGATCAGAGTATGATGATGATGTTTCTGATCGAAAGATCAGAGTATGATGATGATGTTTCTGATCGAAAGATCAGAATGTGATGATGATTATGATCGACAGATCAGAATATGATGATGATGATGTTGCTGCTGATCGAAAGGGAAAAGTGTTGATGTTAATATTGCTGATCGAGAGGTCAAAGTACTGAAGATGTTGCTACTGATCAAAAGGTCAAGGTGCTGAAGATGTTGTTGCTGATCAAAAAGTCAAAGTGCTGAAGATGTTGCTGATCGAAAGGTCAAAATGCTGAAGATGTTGTTGCTGATCGAAAAGTCAAAGTGCTGAAGATGTTGTTGATCGAAAGGTCAAAATGATGAAGATTTTTTTGCTGATTAAACAGTCAAAGTGCTGAAGATGTTGCTGATTGAAAGGTCCAAGTGCTGAAGATGTTGTTGCTAATTGAAAGATCAAAATGATGAAGATGTTGCTGATCAAATACTGAAGATGTTGCTGATGATGAATACTGAAGATTGAAGATGAAGACTACATAATGTTGAAAAGCCTCCAATGATTTATAGATGTGTTACCCTATTGATGTTGATGATGTCCCCTATCTCTACTCTTGTTGTTGTTGATGTTGTTGTAGAATACCCTTCTCGTTAAGGGGGAGTGTTGAAATATTGTAACTTCGAAGAATATTCTATATGTATCTTTTGTGGTCCCCGATGGTCCTACCGGGAGAAACACTTGTATTACATTGTACCCCGATGCTCCTAATCGAAAGAACTAATAAGAGTCATGATGTAGTCCCCTCTAATTGTAAAGGCGGGTCATCAGCACCCTAGTGTGGTTACTTGTGTTGAAATATTGTAACTTCGAAGAATATTCTATATTATATTTTTGTGGTCCCCAATGGTCCTACCGGGATAACCACTTGTATTATATTGTACTCCAATGCTCCTAATCGAAAGAACTAATAAGAGTCATGAGTTAGTCTCCTCTAATTGTAAAGGTGGGTCATTAGCACCCCAGTGTGGTTACTTGAGCCTACATATGTAACTCGAGCCTACATGATTTAACTTGAGCCTACATGTCAAATGAGTTAACTTAAGTGAACGGATGAATATAAATAGAGGTGTAGTGCTCCTCATTTGAGACACACACACTCACTTGAGTAGCACACTTGTGGAGGAGAGAAGTAGTTGGAGAAGGAGGAGGATCAGGCTTTGATCTCCTTGCTGGTTTTATCTTTTACCTTTTTGGGGCATCTATACCTTACCTAATGCATGCATATGCAGTAAGTGGCAGTTAACCTCCAGTAGTGTTCCCCACACTTCAATGACTGGTACATGTGGCCCCATTGGGCCATGCGGACCCAAGTGCACTAGTGGACCTATTTAATTAATTTAAGGTTCCTAAGTTAGGAAATAATTAATCTAATAGAAATTTGACCAAGGGAGGATTAATAATCCTAACATCTACTTCTCCTCTGCTATCCATGTTTAAATATTAGTGGGAGGGTAAAACATGGCCTACCTAGTAAACTGACGGATGGAAGGGTATTTGTATGACCCAACTTTGTCAACACATAAAAAATGCTTCCTTCTTCTAATGCATGAAATACAAATAGTCCTCAAACACATTCCTTTTCCCTTTATAATATTCTTCATAGTGGTTTTGGATCTAAGAAAGCGGTTTTATTTTCCACTCATAGAATTCTCTGTTAACTTCCAAGTACATCTCAAAGGAGGATCCTAATATGTTCTTAGATTCAATATACATTTCTTCTAAACAGTCGATCTCGATCACCCATCAACCTCATCCTTCCCTTATTCCGCTACATAAATTATTTCCTATCCTCCTTGCACTTTCATCTAGTGGACCTCCTAATCACCGTAGATTTATCAGCTCTTCATTTCCTACTATAGATCTCCTTTATCATTTAATCATCATCTTATTTTTTGTCACTCTTTTGATTTGCAAAATAGTGTGCTACTTCCATCAGTAGACCACCTTACAACCACTAATATCAACCACTTATAATCCTGACCATTGATAAATGATGCCCTTTAATAATTCCTCCAATCTCCAATTGATCGTATGGAGCGCATGTTTCCCAGGAAGACCCCATCTCTATTGATGATCTTCTCAGTCATAAATATCCACCATCAATGCCAAGTTTTAGACATTCCTCTCACTCTTGATCTATCATTATTCGTGCATCTTCCGACAATGGAGTTTATTTGCACCGTAGATATTTTATCCATCAATCCTATGCCATATATTTAGGTGGGACATAATCCTTTCCGCCGATCATAGAAAATTCCTTTTTCATGGAGATTTCATTGGTAGATTCATCACCCAGAGTAGATCTTATCTCCAGTAGAAATAAACCGTCGAACCCTTCAACGTATACCATAGGCACATTTTTTCCATTTTAATCTCCTTATCAACCTTAACGTATGGTTTTATGAAAAAAATTAAAGACCCTGGTCTCTAATCTAGTGTTTTTCAAGCACCTTTCAGTCACATTAATTAAAAAATGTCATAATATACCCTTATTTTTACTTATTCCTTCTCATCTCAATTGTTAACCAAAATAATGTTAACAGCTGGATCCAACTGGGAATGCTATCCTCCCTGTGAGGTAGAAAAGAATCCGTAAACCAGTGCCAATTTATTTTCTATATAAAACCTTCTTCAAATCTTAACAATTCAAATTTCTTTTTCATTTTTCTATAAATGAGTAAAAGAAAAAGAAAAATCTTAAATATACTAGGGCCTTCTCTTTGGGCTCCAAATCCTTTAGTTTTCGATCTGTACTAATCTTTCAATTAAATAAATATACATACAACTAATATACAAAATTACCTTCCACCTCAGGACAAGTAATTCTTCACAAATATTCCATTAACACGACCCGTTTTAAGCTGAAACCCATTTTGATGTTGCAGAAAAAAATAATTCTCTCCTCTAAAAGTAGCACTAATGTATGGACCCTTCCACAAGTGATGAAATTTTCCACGTTTTTCTTCCTTTCTTCCATCCCATTTTAAAACTAGATCATCAACCTGAAATTGTTCTTCTTTAACTCTCGTATCAAAGTTCTTCTTAATTTTCTCTTGATGTACCAATACTTTATCATTATATTTTTCCCTTACCTCATTCAATTCAATGATTTTATTTATCCTCCTCTATATATGATTTGGCTCCACCTCCTATCCCTATAGCAACTTCATTATAGGAAAACCTAAAGAAACTGGAAATAGCACCTATGCTCCATATGCCAATTGAAAATGTGACATACCAATAGCTCTTCGGTTCTTATTCTATCTTCCCATAAAGCATACTTTAGTTTGGTGTGCAAGGATCTCTTGTTGTCCTCCAATAACTTCTTGATTATTCTTACTAAAATTTTATTAGAATTTTATGCAAGGACATTCCCTTGAGGATAATATGTAGCATAATGATTCAAACTGATATGATATTTGTGACAAAAGATGATCATTTTCTTATACTTGAAAGCTAGTGCATTATCGGTCATAAATATTTTGGGACATCCAATCCTTGATAGAATATTGATTTCCAGAAAATCCATGATAACAACATCAGTAGCCCTCCTGTTAGGTACAACTTAAATCCACTTGGTAAAGTAATCAGTTGTAGTCAAGATCCATCTATTCTAACCAGAATAATATGGGTTAATTTCTCCAATGAAAGATAACCCCCACTACTGAAAAGGTGCTTCTACTGAAATATGATTAAGTGGTAATGGGACTAGATTCCTTTTTCTATAAAATACTTGGCATTGATGGTAGGTTGTGATCTCTTTATAAACATCAGAAAACATGGTAGGCCAATATATAACAACTCTCAAAAAAAATTTTGCAGTGATTTTCTAATAATGATTCCCTCCACACACTCCTTGGTGAAACTCTTGCATAGTTTGTTGGGATTCATTATCCAATAAACAATTCAACAAAATACCCCCCGTGGGTATTTCCAATATAAATATTGATTCATAATGCATATTTTTGCATATTTTAACTTCACTGATCTATCTCTAGTTTTACTCAATCCTAGAGGTGCTTGTAAATTTTGCAAAACATACACAATGTCACTATGCCAAGAAGATAAAGTGAAATATGTGATCACCTGTAATCCTGAAACCAAATGATTTGAATGATTAGAAAAGAAATTGAATTGAAAGGATTCACAATTAAAATCAGTCATCAACTTTTCTAGTCCATGTCCTTTCACCAACTTTGTAGGCCTAATCTCCAAATCATACTCCAACAAGAATGCTATCCATTTTTCTCTTTTTCCCTCTGGATTAGGTTGGGAAAGAATTTTTTTTCATCACATTGTTGGGCACATAAGAAATAATATGAGAATGTAAAATATACACCCTAAAATCCTTCAAAGACTTAACCAATTCATAGGTCGTGTTTTTCATGATGTCATATTTTAATTCCCCATCTCTCAATACCTTGTTATAGAAAGCAATGGGTTCTCTACATCCTGTTTATTATTTCGCAACAATACTACAACTATTGTATGTTCAAACGAAAAAGAGAAAACCATGAGGCCTTTAGAAAAATGCGGGCTAGCTAAAATATGGGCTCCTGTTATTGTCTTCTTGATGTCATTAAAAGATTGCTGATCTTCTACACTCCATTGCATAGAAAATACACTTCTTTGAGTTCAGCACGATCTGATGCCGTCGACATATTTCCAGCATCAGCCGTAATTTTTCTAGATGGTCTCTGATCAATCCATAAACTATCCAGTCATCCATATAAACTTGCAAAAACTTCTGAATAAAATATTTGAATGCAACGACAACAACACGGGAAAATATTGTAGGAACATTCTTCAACCCAAAAGGCATCAGAATGTACTAAAAAAAAACCCATTTAGTAACAAATGTTATTTTGTGGCAATATTCTTTTGCGAACCTGATCTTGTGATAGCCAAAAAACCCATCTGTGAATGAATACATCTCCTGAACTCCCACTCCTTCTAGAACTTCATTAGTGAATGGTGTCAAAAATTGATCATGCATATGAACATCATTTAATTTCCATAGGTCGACACAAATCCAAACCTCACCCATTTTCTTATCCTGGACCACCATGGGACTGATCCATTCAGATTCTTCAACTAGGTCAATTATTCCATTATCCAATATCCTATCAACCTCATCTTTGACCCTCTCCTTGTATCACGGATTTAGGCGATACAGCCTTTGCCTTACTGGTTTCGCATCTGGCTTCAATGGAATCTCAATCTCTCCCTAAATCTCAACCATTTGTTGACACAAACTAAACCAACAAAACCAGTCAACAAGGGTTCCAACTATGTCAACACCCAAACCACCACAATCTTTCTGAGCACTGGCTCAGACAAGTTTTACCCCATTCGGCAACACTCACAGAGTGGATAAAGTCTCACCCGAGATGTTCAAGGGAGAGAATATGGAACCAAGTTTCTATATAATGAGGGAGGATGATGTGCATCAACTTATCAAATTAGTGCAACATTAACATATCTAATCATTCAACTTATGCATTCACATAACCATTTATTATCATTCCTTAATAGATCACATCATTCACTCATAACTGTAGTAAACACATTGATGTGTAAACAACTCCAATAGAATATCATCATGTAAAATAGGGAAACATTGCATCATTTACAGATACATGTCGTGGTTTCACATAAAAGTTACAATCGAGTCACAAAAAACACTAATACAGGGAAACATAAAAGAAAACAATGATTTATCTAAACTTATGTCTTATCATATTACTTCCACACAAAATCACAGATTCTCCAAAATAGTTCACAGATCAACAAGAGCTATCCAAAAGTACTAAAAAAGGCACACCCAACAATCATAATTCAACATCTACTTATAGGTTTGTGCCTTTACATTCAAGGTCCAATTAGACAACTTCTGAACTAACTCTTGAGTGATTCTACAAAATAATGACCAATATCCACACAATGTGGTCCAAAACTACAAAAGATGACACAAAAATACATAAAATATTCCTTTTCCGCTTTGCATCGTCTTCCACTTGCGCAGTGTCTTTGATCTTCCGCAACATCCGTGATGTTGTGCAACTAATTTATCCAAAAACCTCCTTCCAATAGCCCCCCAACACAATATTGTGTATCGTTGCTGAGCCACATCTGCTAGACTTTATATACTCAATGATCTTCAGCTTGAAGGCTTCGTGTTGCTGAGTAATTTCCTTTATCTATTCTTGAAATTTCTCAGTAATCTTCTGAATTCCTGTCAAATAGTGCTTCAAGGGGTGCTCCACTGTATTTGTAGAAACTTCCTTCTTCCCTTCCTTCTTGGTCATTAGTGCAGTAATTTCCTTAACATAAGTTTGCACTCCAATATCTTGGAACTTATCTAATTGTTCAGTGCGCTTTCGCTGTCACTCTTGAGCCTTTCCAACACATTGTTGCAACTCCTTTAGCTCTTCAGACTTGGTAATATGAACAACTGATGGCATTTTTCTTAATGCAGTCTTTAAAGTTGCCAAATGTTCTTCTACCTCCTGCAACTGCTTGGTTAGTTGTGCTATTTTCTCACCCTGGACGATGCTATCCCAAAATTGTCATTGCATTAGTGACCTTGTTTTCTGCCTACTCCATATATTCTTGATGTTTCACCACATCCTCTATGGAACTCTTCATTTCTGTGATTTTCTCTAGTGGTGTTCTGGGATGCACTAGATCAGTCAAGCCTATGTTATCTTGTTGCAACTATGCGATGACTTCTCCCAGCCGTTTTTCTCTCCCCACTGCATCTAGTTCCATGGTGCTCTCAATCTCCTCTTGCACCTTTAGCTCCGTTTGCACCTTCTTCAATTATTCAATCTCTTTCTGCACTTTTGCTTCGTTCTCTTTCTATCGCATAAAATGACCATTGATGTTCTTCTCCTTGTCAACCAACTCCTGGTTGGTGACTCTTTGCATGTGCACCAACACCTATGTGGACATCACGTTGATGTCGATAGACACATCCTGTAACTACTACAGGGAGGTGTTTAAGTGCTCATTACCGATCTCAATCACAATCGGGGGAATATGAACATTCTGAACCCGCGTCCCAGTGTTGATTGAGTCGAAGTCCTGCACAGTCGCTCCTTTTGGTGCTCTCTTCAAAATATCATCATATAAAGAATCGAGTATTTTTCTTACTATTAGTGCCAGAAATTGTTCTCAGACTACTAGAAGAACAAGCCAACACAATCTCAAAAGTGAAATTAAATAAAAAAGGTTTTAGGGTTTTGGTTTTGGTTTTAAAAACTTCATCAGCAAGAAGGAAATAAACATCCACAAGCTAATACATAATTGAATCATTCCAGTTGGATAAACTAGGGATCAAACACATCCCAATAAGCCATAAACATTACACATGAAATACTAATTCCACCCATAGGCTACAAGCATTTACATGAATAAACCTTTAAATAGAAAATGAAATTGTAGACTGAGCAATCAACCAAATCAGAAATTAAAAAGCATTACAGGTAAAAGGGCTTATCAGTTTATATATAATCAATAACAATCATCCACTTACATAAGATTTATAAATGCTAGCTTGAGAAATCAAAGCTCCAAATCCTCCCCTTGAGTGAAAAATCCAACCCAAAACTGTATGTTTGTCTTCCTTTTATCATTACATAGGTAAAGTAGTTCCGTAACTACGTTCTAGGTCAAAATTTGAAACAGTTACATCAATTAGTTACATGATAACTCAAAATATTTAAAGACAATTAACCCAAAAATAACAAATTGGATTTGGGGAAATTTGGCGAATTTATGAAAATTTGGCTCTCAAAGACTCCTTCATATCTCTCGATTCTGGATACCTATGCAAAAAATGAGAGAGGTTGTTTTAAATGAGTATTTTTTGAACACAAAATTCTCTTGGTTTTTTAAAATTCCCCTTCAATTGATCGGAATACGTGCTGGAAATTAGTGACTAAAAAAGGAAATTATTAAATAATTCAAATCTTGAAAATGGGCCACAAAGATGAATTCTAATCTCTCAAATGATAAAATATGTTGCAAAACTGAGAGAGGTTTTTGTGAATGAGACTGTTTTGGAAAAAAACCTATTTTGGTTTTCAATAATTCGTTTCCACCACCTCTTAATCCGCTCCCAATGATAATGAAAAAAATAGGAAAAAATAGAGCTGCTACAGGAATCTCCTCATGAAAATATTTGACAAAGGACTAAAAAATGAGGGTTAGATTATAAATAAAAACTTGGAATAAAATTTTATTATAAGTTTTTGAAAGCTTAAATATATACATATTAACTAATAAGCCCAAAAGACAAACCTTAAAACTAAATTAATGAAATAATTCAACCATTAAAAGCATTAAATCCAACAAAAATTACTGATTGTCAAAAGTTCTTAAAATCAACATAAAATGTGAAATCATTTTAAACCAATAGTTGAAAATTAGGATAAAAAGAACAGATAAACTAAGAACAAGATCTAATTATAACATTTGGCTCTTGCTGTGGGATGAACTACTCTTTGTGAGGCTTCAAGAACCTGTAGACCTTGTGCCTTATTCATTGGGTGATGGAGTCATTTACCAAATCTCTGCAAATTTCTCAAACTATGAACACATACCTCTGAAATGAAAAAATACTGCTACAAACCAACATACTGAAAAGAATCTATATGCTTGTATAGTGAGCTTATTTTGTTATTTACTCCTACTTCTAATTGGAGGAAACAACCCAATCAAGTGTAATCATATTTCCAGTGAATCCAAGAAACCATTTGACTGAGAATCATAATTCCATGCATGATACTATTTGAGAAGACCCGCAAAAGATGTGATAAATGCAATAAATATTCTGTAGGCAGCTGATACTTATGACTGGAAATAGGAATTATGCCAAAAGGTGGAGCATTAGAAACCTTTGAAAAATACAACTCCATCCAAGAAGCCATAGGATCATGAAATTTTCGATTTAAAACTTCAATGTCTTCATTATATTCATCATAAAGTGAAGCATTCTCTTCCTCTCCATTGCTGTTCTTTTTAAACTTTGGCTCAAGAATGGAAACCAAGGGTTCTTGAAACTGCTTCTCGACCTTTAAATAAAACCCTTGATCAAAAATTGAACAAATAAAAATCTGAAAGTGACCATAAGTCAAGAATGGCAGATTATTTCTTATATCAATAGTAAGAGGTTGAAGAGTAGGAAATTCTTCTTCATAACATGATAATCTCATAGTAGGAACTTGGAAATTTCTACTATAATCCACTGAATATTATCATAAAAAAAGTTAGCGAACTGATATGAAGAATCAACACAAGCGTCATTTATATCCTTGTTCATATGAAAATATGAAAATGATGAAGAAAACTGTCTTAAATATGAATGATACCTATGTTCTTCTTCTTTTTCATAAGCTTGTATATCTTCAACATGAGCCTGATCTCGAAGCATTTTGCAAGCTTGTAGGTTCTCCTCCACTTCTTTTGCATCCTTGAACAATTGTCTTAAAGATGATTATTCCTTTCTAACAGGAAAAAGACAAGATTTGAATGTTGACCCATAACATAATATACCATAGCAAGTTTTTCCAAAGGTCTGATCTCCGTAGGCATATTGATATAAAAACTTTGAAACCTCCAATTAAATTTAGTAATTGGCTCATCATTCTCCCTTTTCAAACAATAAAATTCGGAAAGAAATTGATCATAAGATTTATTCTTACCCCAATACTTCAACAAGACATCATGGTGACTCTTCCCACGATCCAATTGAATCAACTTTTAAATTTCGAAAACAAAACCCAACATCTCCAACAAAGGATTTCGAAAATAACCTCATGACAACATCCTCATGCATGATTTCAAAATTATCAATTAAATTATGAAAAGATCCTAAATGCTTCTTTGTTGTAATATGGTCTTTTCCAATAAAATGGGGAATATATTCAACAAAGTAGGAAGGGTAAGGATGTAAGAGAGATGGCAGCCTCAGAGGTTTAAACATCTTATGTCTGAGTCTAGACTTAAAATATTTGAGTTGACAATGAGGTTCAACAAGTTGTTCGCAAGTTTCAGCAGTGATGGTAGAAGGTAATGTATCAGCTTTATTCTCTACAAGATGACCAGAATAATCATGTTTATGAGATATGGGTATATGTATATCATGTTGCACATGTATTTCAAATGAAGGAATAGGATCAACATCAATAAAACAAGAAGAATGCAAACTTTCTTCTTCTAAAGAGGGATATGTACCTGAAGGTTTATGATCATCGGAATAGAGAAAACAAAAAAAATTCCTTTGACATGCAATAGGAAAGACATGAAAGAACTGATGAATAATAATAAAACCTCATTGAGGAAAGTAACAAGCTAATACCCAGTATTTATGTGGTATTTCCATTTGGCTTCTTCATTTTCCTGTCAGCAAAATTCTCCTTGCAGTGGAATCTTTAATCATGGAGTCGCCAGGAACATGGTTGCAGTCTATCTCTATGTCCTTCTCTTGTCTACCATCAAGAGTCAGATCTATGTCATTGTGGTTCTTCCCAGGGAAAATAATCTTAATTTTCGTCCCCGGCAATGGCGCCAAAGATGTAGTGCCAGAAATTGTTCTCAGACTACTATAAGAACAAGCCAACACAATCTCAAAAGTAAAATTAAATAAAATAGGTTTTAGGGTTTTTGTTTTGGTTTTAAAAACTTCATCAGCAAGGAGGAAATAAACATCCACAAGCAAATACAGAACTGAATCATGCAAGTTGGATAAACTAGGGATCAAAAACATTCCAATAAGCCATAAACATTACACATGAAATACTAATTCCACCCACAGGCTACAAGAATTTACATGAATAAACCTTTAAACAAAAAATGAAATTGTAGACTGAGAAATCAACCAGATCAGAAATGAAAAAGCATGATAGGTAACATGGCTTATTAGTTTATATATAATCAATAACAATCATCCACTTACATAAGAGTTATAAATGCTAGCTTGAGAAATCAAAGCTCCAAAATCCTCTTCTTGAGTGAAAAATCCAACCCAAAACTGTATGTTTGTCTTCCTTTTATCATTACATAGGTAAATTAGTTCCATAACTACCTTCTAGGTCAAAATTTGAAACAGTTAAATAAATTAGTTACATGATAACTCAAAATATTTAAAGACAATTAACCCAAAAATAGCAAATCGGATTTGGGGAAATTTGGCGAATTTCAGAAAATTTGGGTCTCAAAGACGCCTTCATATCTCTCGATCCTGGATACCTGTGCAAAAACTGAAAAAAATATCTTGGTTTTTAAATACGAATATGTTATGAAAAAAAAATCTCTTGGTTTTTTAAAATTCCCCTTAAATTGATCGAAATACGTGCTAGAAATTGGTGACTAAAAATGGAAATTATTAAATAATTCAAACCCTGAAAAATAGGCCACAAAGATGAATTCGGATCTCTCAAACGGTAATAGTTGTTGCAAAACTGAGAGAGGTTTTTGTGAATGAGTTTGTTCTAGACAAAAAACTCTTTTGGTTTTCCAGAATCCGTTTCAATCACCTCGTAATCGGCTCCCAAGTACAATGACAAAAAAAAAAAAAACAGAGCTGCTATAGGAATCTCCTCATGAAAATATTTGACAAAGGCCTAAAAAATGAGGGTTAGATTATAAACAAAAACTTGGAATAAACTTTTATTATAAGTTTTTGAAAGCTTAAAGATATACATATTAACTAATAAGCCCAAAAGATAAACCATAAAACTAAATTTATGAAATAATTCAATCATTAAAAGCATTAAATCCAATAAAAATTACTGATTGTCAAAAGTTCTTAAAATCAACATAAAATGTGAAATCATTTTAAACCAACAGTTGAAAATTAGGACAAAAAGAATAGATAAACTAAGAACAAGATCTAGTTATAACACTTACCTCTGCAAATCCCTCTTGCGCATATTTCTTCATTTCCTTTGTTGCCTCATATGTTGCATCAGTAACCACCTTGAAAATCTGTTTCAACTACGCTTCCATCCTTGGTGCGGCTCTAGTGGTTGCACCTTGTTCATAGTGTTTCTTTTTTCTTGGCGTGTCAAATGCTTCCTCTACATATGGGTCAGTGGGTGTCTCTTTCGACTCTACTGGTCATATTTATGCATGGGATCACGAGGTGCATTCGTTGGGGGTCCTATTGATGTTTCCTCCAAAATGAACGGCTCCCTCCATGCAGCTATCCAATCGACAACAATTACTGTGAACCCCTCATCAAATATCTTATACAAGGTTGGAAACCACTTCTTGTCCTAGTGAATGACTTATGGTCCAATTGCAGACATAGCCATCCTTTTATACTTCATTGTAGCTTCCTGAGACAACTAGGGAACTTTCAAGAGAGATAGCAGCCTAAGAGGTTTGAACGTCCTCTGTTTGAGTCTAGAATGAAAATTTGTGAGTTGAAAATTAGGTTCAACAAGCTGTTCGCAAGTTTTAGCCGTGATGGTAGAAGGTGATGGATCAACTTTATTCTCTACAAGATTACCAGAATAATCATGTTTAAGAGATATGGGTATATGTATATCATGTTTCACATGTATTTCAAATGAAGGACTATGATTAACATCAATAAAACAAGAAGAATGAAAACTTTCTTCTTCCAAAGAGGGATATGTACCTGAAGGTTTCTGATCATCGAAATAGACAAAACAAAAAATAATTCTTTTGACATCCAATGGGAAAGACATGAAAGAATTGATGAATAATAATAAAACCTCATGGAGGAAAGTAACAAGTTGATACCCAATATTTCCATTTGGCTTCTTCATTTTCCTGTCAACAAAATTCTACTTGTAGTGGAATATTTAATCATGGAGTCGTTAGGAAGATGGTTGCACTCTATCTCTATGTCCTTCTCTTGTCTACCATCAAGATTCAGATCTGTGTCATTGTGTTTCTTCCTAGGGAAAATAATCTTGATTTTCATCCCCCGCAATGGTGCCAAAGATGTTAGTGCCAGAAATTGTTCTCAGACTACTAGAAGAACAAGCCAATACAATCTCAAAAGTAAAATTAAATAAAATAGGTTTTAGGGTTTTGGTTTTGGTTTTAAAAAATTCATCAGCAAGGAGGAAATAAACATCCACAAGATAATACAAAACTAAGTCATGCAAGTTGGATAAACTAGGGATCAAACACATCCAAATAAGCCATAAACATTATACATGAAATACTAATTCCACCCACAGGCTACAAGCATTTATATGAATAAACCTTTAAACAGAAAATGAAATAGTAGACTGAGAAATCAACCAGATCAGAAATGAAAAAGCATGACAAGCAAAAGGGATTATCAGTTTATATATAATCAATAACAATCATCCACTTACATAAGAGTTATAAATGCTAGCTTGAGAAATCAAAGCTCCAAAAACCTCTCCTTAAGTGAAAAATCCAACCCAAAACTATATGTTTGTCTTGATTTTATCATTACATAGGTAAAGTAGTTCCATAACTACCTTCTAGGTCGAAATTTGAAACAATTACATCAATTAGTTACATGATAGCTCAAAATCTTTAAAGACAATTAACCCAAAAATAACAAATCGGATTTGGGGAAATTTGGCGAATTTATGAAAATTTAGGTCTCAAATACGCCTTCATATGTCTCGATCCTGGATACCTTTGCCAAACTTGAGAGAGGTTGTTTTAAATGCGTATGTTATGAACAAAAACCTCTCTTGGTTTTTTAAAATTCCCGTTAAATTGATCGGAATACGTGCTAGAAATTGGTGACTAAAAAAGGAAATTATTAAATATTTCAAACCTTGAAAATAAGCCACAAAGATGAATTCAAATCTCTCAAATGACAAAAACTGTTGAAAAACTGAGAGAGGTTTCTATGAATGAGTCTATTTTGGACAAAACCCACTTTGTTTTTTCCATCACCTTGTAATTGGCTCCCAATGATAATGACAAAAACAGGAAAAACAGAGCTGCTACAGGAATCTCCTCATGAAAATATTTGACAAAGGACCCAAAAATGAGGGTTATATTATAAAGAAAAACTTGGAATAAACTTTTATTATAAGTTTTTGAAAGCTTAAAGATATACATATTAACTAATAAGCCCAAAATAAAAACCTTAAATCTAAATTAATGAAATAATTCAACCATTAAAAGCATTAAATCCAACAAAAATTACTGATTGTCAAAAGTTCTTAAAATCAACATAAAATGTGAAATCATTTTAAACCAACGGTTGAAAATTAGGACAAAAAGAATAGATAAACTAAGAACAAGGTCTAGTTATAACATCTGGCTCTTGCTGCGGGATGAAGTGCTCTTTGTGAGGCTTCAAGAACCAGTAGACCTTGTGCCTTATTCATTGGGTGATGGAGTCATTTACCAAATCTCTGCAAATTTGTCAAACTATGAACACATACCTTTGAAATGAAAAATACTGCTACAAACCAGCATACTGAAAAGAATCTATATGCTCGTATAGTGAGCTTTTTTTTCTATTTACTCCTACTTCTAATCGGAGGAAAGAACCCAATCAAGTGTAATCATACTTCCAGTGAAGCCAAGAAACCATTTGACTAAGAATCATAATTCCATGCATGCTACTATTTGAGAAGACCCACAAAAGATGTGATAAATGCAATAAATATTCTGTAGGCAGCTGATACTTATGACTGGAAATAGGAAGTATGCAAAAAGCTGGAGCATTAGAAACCTTTGGAAAATATAACTCCATCCAAGAAGCCAAGGGATCATGAAATTTTTGATTTAAAACTTCAATGTCTTCATTATATTCATCATAAAGTGAAGCATTCTCTTCCTCTCCATTGCTGTTCTTTTTAAACTTTGGCTCAAGAATGGAAACCAAGGGCTCTTCAAACTACTTCTTGACTTTTAAATAAAAATCTTAATCAAAACTTGAAAAAATAAAATTTTGAAAGTGACCATAAGTCGAGAATGGCAGCTTATTTCTTATATCAATAGTAAGAGGTTGAAGAGTAGCAACTTCTTCTTCATGACATGATAATCTCGTAGTAGGAACTAGGAAATTTCTATTATAATCTACTGAAAGTATATTATCATCGAAAAAGTCAGCAAACCGATATGAGGAATCAACACAAGCATCATTTATATCCTTGTTCATATGAAAACCTGAAAATGATGAAGAAAACTGTCTTAAATTTGAATGATACCTATGTTCTTCTTCTTGTTCATAAGCTTGTATATCTTCAACATGAGCCTAATCTTGAAGCATTTTGCAAGCTTGGAGGTTCTCCTCCACTTCTTTTGCATCCTCAAACAATTGTCTTAAATATGATGATTTCCTTTCTAACAGGGAAAAGACAAGATCTGAATGTTGAGCCATAACATAATATACCATAGAAAGTTTTTCCAAAGGTCTGATCTCCGTAGGCATACTGATATAAAAAATTTGAAACCTCCAATTAAATTTAGTAATTGGCTCATCATTCTCCCTTTTCAAACTATAAAATTTGGAAATAAATTGATCATAAGATTTATTCTTACCCCAATACTTCAAAAATACATCATGTAACTCTTCCCACGATCCAATTGAATTAGCTTTTAAGTTTCGAAACCAAAACCCAGCATCTCCAACAAAGGATTTCGAAAATAACCTCATGACAACATCCTCATGCATGATTTCAAAATTAGCAAGGAAATCATTGAAAAGATCCTAAATGCTTCTTTGTTGTAATATGGTTTTTTTCTAGTAAAATGGGGAATATATTCAACAAAGTAGGAAGGGTAAGGATGTAAGAGAGACGGCAACCTAAGAGGTTTAAACATCTTTTGTCTGAGTCTAGACTTAAAATATGTGATTTGAAAATGAGGTTCAACAAGTTGTTCACAAGTTTCAGCAGTGATGGTAGAAGGTAATGGATTAGCTTTATTCTCTACAAGATGACCAGAATAATCATGTTTATGAGATATCGGTATATCTATATCATGTTGCACATGTATTTCAAATGAAGGAATAGGATCAACATCAATAAAACAAGAAGAATGCAAACTTTCTTCTTCTAAAGAGGGATATGTACCTGAAGGTTTATGATCATCGGAATAGAGAAAACAAAAAATAATTCTTTCGACATGAAATAGGAAAGACATGAAAGAACTAATGAATAATAATAAAACTTCATGGAGGAAAGTAACAAGCTAATACCCAGTATTTCCGTGGTATTTCCATTTGGCTTCTTCATTTTCCTGTCAACAAAATTCTCCTTGCAGTGGAATCTTTAATTGTGGAGTCGCCAGGAACATGGTTGCAGTATATCTCTATGTCCTTCTCTTGTCTTCCATCAAGAGTCAGATCTATGTCATTGTGTTTCTTCCCGGGGAAAATAATCTTGATTTTCATCCTTGGAAATGGTGCCAAAGATGTTAGTGCTAGAAATTGTTCTCATACTACTAGAAGAACAAGCCAACACAATCTCAAAAGTAAAATTAAATAAAATAAGTTTTAGGGTTTTTGTTTTGGTTTTAAAAACTTCATCAGCAAGGAGGAAATAAACATCCACAAGAAAATACATAACTGAATCATGGAAGTTGGATAAACTGGGGATCAAACACATCCCAATAAGCCATAAACATTACACATGAAATACTAATTCCACCCACAGGCTACAAGAATTTACATGAATAAACCTTTAAACAGAAAATGAAATTGTAGACTGAGAAATCAACCATATCATAAATGAAAAAACATGACAGGTAAAAGGGCTTATCAGTTTATATATAATCAATAACAATCATCCACTTACATAAGAGTTATAAATGCTAGCTTGAGAAATCAAGGCTCCAAAAGCCTCTTCTTGAGTGAAAAATCCAACCCAAAACTGTATGTTTGTCTTCTTTTTATCATTACATAGGTAAAGTAGTTCCATAACTACCTTCTAGGTCAAAATTTGAAACAGTTAAATCAATTATTTACATGATAAATCAAAATCTTACAATACAATTAACCCAAAAATAGCAAATCGGATTTGGGGAAATTTGGCGAATTTAAGAAAATTTGGGTCTCAAAGATGCCTCCATATCTCTCAATCCTAGATACCTGTGCAAAAACTGAAAAAAATATCTTGGTTTTTAAAGACGAATATGTTATGAAAAAAAAATATCTTGGTTTTTTAAAATTTCCCTTAAAATGATCGAAATACGTGCTGGAAATTGGTGACTAAAAACGGAAATTATTAAATAATTCAAACCCTACAAAATAGGCCACAAAGATGAATTCGAATATCTCAAATGATAATAGCTATTGCAAAACTGAGAGAGGTTTTTGTGAATGAGTCTGGTTTGGACAAAAACCTCTTTTTTTTTTCTAGAATTCATTTCAATCACCCCGTAATCGGCTCCCAAGTATAATGACAAAAAGAGGAAAAACAGAGCTGCTATAGGAATTTCCTCATGAAAATATTTGACAAAGGACTAAAAAATGAGAGTTAGATTATAAACAAAAACTTGGAATAAAATTTTATTATAAGTTTTTGAAATCTTAAAGATATACATATTAACTAATAAGCCCAAAAGACAAACCTTAAAACTAAATTAATGAAATAATTCAACCATTAAAAGCATTAAATCCAATAAAATTACTGATTGTCAAAAGTTCTTAAAATCAACATAAAATGTGAAATCATTTTAAACCAACAGTTGAAAATTAGGACAAATAGATAGACTAAGAACAAGATATAGTTATAACACTTACATATGCAAATCCCTCTTGAGCAGATTTCTTCATTTCCTTTGTTACCACATCTGTTGCATCAGTAACCACCTTGAAAATCCATTTCAACTACGCTTCCATCCTTGGTGTGGCTCTACTAGTTGTGCCTTGTTCATAGCGTTTCTTTTTTCTGGGCATGTCAAATGCTTCCTCTACATATGGGTCAGTGGGTGTCTCTTTCTACTCTGCTGGTCATATTTATGCACGGGATCATGAGGTGCATCCGTTGGGGGTCCTATTGATATTTCCTCCAAAATGAACGGCTCCCTCCATGCAGCTGGCCAATCAATAACAATCATTGTGAACCCCTCATCAAATATCTTATACAAGGTTGGAAACCACTTCTTGTCCTAGTGAATGACTTATGGTCCAATTGCAAACATAGCCATCCTTTTATACTTCATTGCAGCTTCCTGAGACAACTGGTGAACTTTCACACTTGCTGTCTACATTGATTCCCAATAGACCAAAAATTGGATTGCATAATCATCCATTCGTTTAGGTTCCTTTACCCACCAGATATTTTGGTAACATGCACCCTTACACACTTTCATCTCTTCTACGTCCATACCTTGATAGTCAATTGGCTCCATCCAAGCAACAAGGGAAATCAAAATCAACAACCAATTATAAGTAAATGATTTCTCTCCCTCTCATACTGACATAGCGTCATTATCCAACAAGTTAATCAAAAAGAGTTACTAGTTCATTTGTACCCCCTCTGCACATTGCTTTGCAGACGCAATCACCCATGAGTTACATTGTATGGGGTGGTTCTTTTTGACCACTTTGCTGGCAGAAATCCTTGCACTGATACAGACTACTTGGTCATTGATACTATCAATGCGGTTAGCTTTCCCATCATGCTCTAACCCATAGAGCTTCTTTAATCTCACCACAAGCTTCTTGTCATTATCCTTGCCTCTAAAATACTGCGAGGGATATGGACCATCCTTCGATAACCCCATGATATTTGATATCAATTTCACCATGATTTCGACTGGTGTGTTTAGCCACAATGTTCCTCCATGAAAACAAGCCAAAAGTTTCTTTACATAGGCATTCACCTCATTTAGCCGCCCAAAATGCGGCATGTTAATCAGCCCCTATAATCCCGCTTTGTTCAACCCGCTCGCCCAATCCTACAAAATACAATTTATTGGGTCTCCTTCTATTGCTACCATTGACACATATGGGTCATTTGCAATATATTCCCATGCAAACAAGTCATGGCCCTTGTACTTCATCTGCATCAGCGCAGGAACGATATCTATAGTGTATCCCACCCCCTATCGTAGTGACATAATCTTCACTTGGTACTTTTGATTCTTGGTGAGCCTCCTAGGATGAGCACTAGGGCGATATGGTGGTATATACCTAGGGATATCCTTAGTGGAAACCCCTACATGAGTTGCTGACTCCACAAATCTAGATCTTGATGGACATGTTTGCACAAATTCCTTTGTTTCCCTCATAGACATTCTAGTCTACCTCTTTTTCAGCGTCGAGGAGCTAGGTTTCTGTCCCTTCCTCTTCTTCTTCGGCACCGATGATGATCTTATCGTCATACTTACGATTTCCTCCACAATGGTTACTGGTCTGATTGGTGAGTCTCGTTCCCTTTAAATATCCACTATGATAGGTTCACTCTTCATGCCGCACTACTTCCCCACAATGCTTAACGGTCATGCACCTTCTCTTCTCTTAAAAAATCACTCAACTCACTCTGATTTTGCTCTACAAATCTATAGCTCTACTCAATCATGCATAATAGCTCTACTCTGATTCTTATGGCATCGATTCGATCTATACTCATCAATACCAAATCAATGCGATCTAGTGTACCTCATCATGAAAAAATCATGCATTAACTACCCGAATCCACCATCGATCCTGTCAATTCAACGGTCGGGTCTGCCATTAATACGCATCGCTTCAGCAAGCACCGTAGGTTAACTTCTTTAAATGCCTACATTTATTGCTAATTTGACTATGTCGCGACCCTGTAGCCATTGTGACAAACCTTCCTAACTACGTTACTAATTCCTACTCTTGTGCACCCACTTCCTCCTCGCATGCCCTCCTTCTATCTATCCATCCTTCCTACCTTTTTTTCATTGCGCAGTGCCTCAAGCATTGCGTGGTTTTGGGCCCATCCTATAGGGCTTCATCCTGCTACCATTCACTAGCTTTGGTAGTCTCACACCATCTAACTGCTGCAGTTGAACAACACCTCCTGAAGTAATGGAATTAACGAGATATGGACCTAGCCAATTCATTTGTAACTTACCTGAGTGATTCTTGAACTTGTTGTTGTACAACAACATCAAGTCTCCTTGTTGAAACTATATGTTCTTTAAATGGTGATCATGCCAAGCCTTTTGTTGATCCTTATCGACGTGTAGGTGAAATCCCTCAACAAAGAGGTCTTCCTCAAGCTGAACTAACTAGTATAATTGTTCTTCCAATGCTTCTTCATCATCCATACCTATCGCTGCTGCAATGCACAGACTCAAAACAATGTACTCCATAGGCATGACTTCTTCTTTCCCATACAACAATTTCAATGGTGTATTCCCCATTAATTTTTTTCAAGTGGTGGGATATGCACACAAGAATGTAGGAATATTCAAATCCCAGTGTTGGGGTGCAGACCTTGAAGGTCCTTAGTTTTGGCAACTCCACGGTTTTGGTGCAAACCGTGTAAGTAGAGTTGCGGTCCAAAATAGTCTTAGAGGTTTCGGGGTTGGGTCAAAGCCCCTCTTTTTGTAAATAACCCATGGTTTAAGCCCATGGTTTTTAAGCCCATGGTTTAAGCACATGGTATTGTAATAGTGCACTTGTATAAATATGCACTTATGTAAAGGAGAAAAGAGCTTTTTCGAAGGTTTTTGTATGATGATAATTTGATGCGAAGAAGCTAAGGCCTATTTTTTAGGTTTAAGGTTAAGTCCCAGTTGAGTGCGTGGATGACCTCTACAGCTGAGTGCACAGAGGGTTTTGGAAGGTTAAGTCCCAGCCGAGTGCATGGACGACCTCTGCAACTGAGTGCACATAGGGTTTTAGAAGAAAGGATCTACAGCTTAGTGTGCAGTTTTGGGTTGTTGAGAAGATCTCCAGCTAAGTGCGCAGAAATATGCAATTGAGTGTGCAGATCAGAACTGTGTTGTTTGTAAAGAGTTGAATATAAATGCAGTTCTGTGGACATAGCCCTTACACTAGGGGTGAACCACGTATATCTTGTGTTGTGGTGGTTCCTTTTTGTTTCGTGCTATTATGTTTTATGCATTTGGTAAGTAGATGAATGATAAAGTAAGATAAACTGTTAAGTATTAACTTCACTATGAATTCCCAGTTAAGGGTTAAGCAAGTGACTGCCTTTTTATCTAAATTGCGAAGCCTTTTAAGTGAATGTTGAATCTCTGTATTGTATAATTATTATTTGTTAAGGCTAAAGGTATAGTAATATCCCTCTTTTCCCTACAGAAACCTAATTCTGTGGCACCCCATAGCTGTTTCGAGTGAGACTGCAACCTGTTCGCAGGTTGTTGCCGAAAGGGCCAACAATGTGGGTCTCTTTGTTGGTTGGTAAACAAAAGTATAAGAACCCGAGTCTGCCCTAAGAACCAACACCCAGTCATCGTGGTTTGTGTTACATACCTTTGTAAGAGCATGCTCCAATACTTTATGGAATTCCTCCGTTGACCCATTCGCTTGAGGATGATATGGGGTACTCTTTTTATGTTGTATCTGAAGCTCCTCTGTCAATACACTGGCTGCGCAATTGATGAAGTGAATCCCCTGGTCACTCATCAATATCCTTGGACATTCAAACCATGTCACAATTTTTTCAAATAAGAACCTCGTTGTTGTCGTAGCACTGCAATATATGACTGTTGCAGTCTCCACCCATATTGTCAAATAGTCTTGTAGTGTAATGATATATCATGCACCAGTTCTCTTTCCAGGTTTTTTAATTGGTCCCACAAATTCCACCGCCCATTTGTCAAATGACTGCAATGTCACCTGAGGTAGTAGTGGCATCTCGTCCTGTCTTGATGGATTTCCAATTCGTTGATAGAAATTGTAGGTTTGCGCATAATCCATCGCATAAGTATGAAGGGTGGGACAAAAAATACCTACGCGAAGCACCTTCCTCGCAGTAGCTCATCCTCCATAATGTCCACTAGCAACTCTCGAATGAGGCTCTACGAAAATATTCCCTTTCTCATGCGGTAGGACACATTGCCGCAAAAATATCATGTGGTCCTAGTTTATATAGCTTTCCAACAATCAACTAGAAATCTAAGGCCTTAACCACCAACTGCTTCTTCTGACTTGTAACAAGGTCCTCTGGTGTGGTTCTCATCACCAAAACCTGAATGATTTGATCATAGTAACCATCAACCATGCCAATTTTGAACAACTGGACATTTGGAAATCCATCATCAATGTTTGTTGGCTCTTCACTTGTCTCAATTTGGTATAAATGATCAGGGCCAGCATTTAAGCGACCCAAATTCACAATTATGTCAAAATCAAACTCCTGAAAGAAAAGTAGCCAGTGGCATATCTCCCCCCCCAACACATGCTTATTGACTAGGTACTTCAAAGCAGAATGGTCTGTAAACATCTTCAAATGACCACCCAATAGGTAATGCCTAAACTTCTATAGTGCATATACCATCACCAGACCTTCCCTTTCTATGGTCATATAGTTTTTCTCTGCATATGACAACTTTCGACTAGAGAAAGCAATCAGGTGATCTATATCTCCTTCTCTCAGTTGTGCAAGCACCACTCCCATCGCAATGGATGGTGCATCCACATGAACCTGTGACTCCTTGTTCCAATCCGAAAATACTAGTATTGGTGCAGAATCCATCTTGGCCTTCAACGTATCAAAACTATCTTGACATTCTTGACTCCATAGAAATAAAGCTTCCTTATTCAACAAATTTTCCATCGACGTTGTGATCGAAGCATAACCTTGTATTAACTTGCGATAATACCCTGTGTGCCGCAATGTCTCTCTAAGAATCTTCACATTTGTAGGTAGCGGCAAGCTCAAAATCAATGAAATATTCGGAGGGTCAACCAACAATCCTTTCTTGCAAATGATGTCACCTAACAAAATACCAAAAGGTGCACAGAAATAAAACTTCTTTGAGTTCAACGTGATCTGATGCTATTGACATCTTTCCAGCATCAGTCAAAAGTTTTCCAGATGGCCTCTAATAAACCCATAAACTATCCAGTCATCCATATAAACTTGCAAGAACTTTTGAATAAAATCTTTGAATGCAGCGACAACAACACAGGAAAATATCGCAGGCGCATTCTTCAACTCAAAAGGCATCATAGTGTACTGAAAATAGCCCCATTCAGTAAACAATGTTTCTTTTTGGTGATCCTATTTTATGATCCTGATCTGGTGATAGCTAGAAAACCCATCTATGAATGAATACATTTCCTGACTGCCCACTCCTTCTAGAACTTCATCAGTGAATGGTGTCGGAAAGGGATCACACATACACACATAATTCAATTTCCATAGGTCGACACAAATCTAAAACTCACCCATTTTCTTATGCTGGACCACCATGGGACTGATCCATTTTGATTTTTCAACCAGATAAATTATTCCAGCATCCAACATCATATCAAGCTTAGCTTTGACCCTCTCTTTGTATCACAGATTTAGGCGATACAACCTCTTCCTTAATGGTTTTGCATCTGGCTTCAATGGAATCTTCATCTCCCCTAAATCTCAACCATTTGTTGACACAAACTCAGCTAACAAAACTAGTCAACAAGGGTTCCCACTCTATCGACACCCAAACCATAGCGATCTCCATGAGCATCGGCTCAGACAGGTTTTACCCCGTCTTGAAACACCCGCAAAGTAGATGAAGTCTCACTCAAGATGTTCGAGGGAGAGATGATAGAACCAAGTTTCTATAGAATTAGGGAGGACGATGTGCATCAACTTATCAACTTAGTGCAACATTAACAGATCTGATCATTCAACTTAGGCATTCACATAATCATTCATTATCATTTCTCAACAGATCACATCATTCAATCATAACTACAGTAAACACATCGATGTGGAAATAGATCTGATAGAATAACATCATGTAAAACATGGAAACATCACATCATTTATAGATCCATGTCATTGATTCACATAGAATTCACAATTGAGTCACAGAAAGCAGTAAAACATGAAAACAAAAAAGAACATAATGATATAGCTCAACTTCCGTCTTGTCATATTACTTCCGCAGAAAATCACAGATTCTCCAAAATAGTTCACAGATCAACAAATGCTCTCCAAAAGTACTCAAAAAGGCACACCTAACACTTATAATTCAACATCTACATATATGTTTGTGCCTTTACATTCAAGGTCCACGTAGACAACTTCTTAACTAACTCTTTACTAATTCTACAAAATAATGACCAATAACCGCACAATGTGGTCCAAAACTACAAAAGATGACACAAAAATACATAAAATATTCCATTTCTGCTTTCCGTGCTATCTTCCACTTACGTGGTGTCTTCAACCTTGCGCAACATCTGTGATGCTACGCAACTAATGTATCCCAAAACTGTCTGCCAACAAATCCATCCATTGGAGAAATCATCTCAGCACCAACACATTTCTGTAATATATGATCCATTTTATGCAAGGGCTAATTATCTTTCAATGAAACTTTATTGAGGTTTTTGAAATCTACACATAGTCTAATTTCTCCATTTTTCTTTTTTTAGGCACCAAATTAGCTACCCACCTAGAAAATATGAGTGTTACAATGATTTTTTCATTGAATAACTTTCTTATCTCTTTTTCAATTAAAGGTAACAACATTGGATTTATTCTTCTAAGCTTCTGTATGACAGAATTTTCAGCAGGTCTAATGGGATTAGTGTACTGTATAATAGAGGTATCACACTCTTTCAGATATTCGTAGCTTCAAGCAATACCATTCGTGTAATTTTTCATCAAATCTATATATCTCTTCTTCTCTTATGTAGGAAGATTTTTTGAAAGCTTCACTATCTTTGGAGAATCTTCAGTTCCAATGTTCTGATCCTGAATATCATTTTTGTTAGGATCCACTTTAGGATATTTGGCTACATCATTCTGGTCAAACAATTTTTCTATAGGTATAAGGCCTTTAGGAATGTAATTATTTTTCAAATGAATAATGTTCTTTTTTCCAATCATATTTTTCAAATCTTTTTGTTCAATACTCTCATATGCAATTTCTTCTTTATCTTGGAAATTTTTTGAATTTTTATTTTCTATACCAATATTTGTATTTACAAACTTGTTGTGCCCCTGCTCAACAGCCTTCTAAAATCATTATTTCATCAAACAAAATTCCATTTTGTTTGATGAAATGTTTAAATTTTAAAAGGGACAAGTTTAATGAGTTTTCAGCTACTGATATGGTGGTTTCCATTAGGCTACTGATTCGTTGAAATTTAACATTTTGAATAACTTTTGCAAGTTATATTGGATCAATGAAATCACTACTTCAGAGTTACTGTTTTGGATGAATTTTGACTAGGACAATTGAGGCATGAGTGTTCATGGTCTTTATACTTGTTGCTGTTGATACTAGTTGGTATCTTGCCCTAAGCCTTAGATATTAGCCTCGTTGATTTCATTGATATAAATATTAATGAGGTCATGATACCATGGTTTCCATACAAAGTTTGAATAATGGTAATCAAAGGTTGGATCCTTGTGACTCCGTTGAAGCATAGATACATGGCTTGTGTGCCATATCCTAAAGCTCGTAGACCATCATTTATATTGATATTAATTTGCATATGATGGTATTTAAACGTTCGGCTTCAAATTACATGGTTCATGATTCTTCGCCACCTTTGATCGATGGGCCGAATATATGATAGGAAATGCATGTATTATGGTTTCGACGGGATTGATTTTTGGCACGAGCCACACCTATCACGAATTCATAGTCCTATTATGACACTCATACTTAGTCTGTCCTCTAAGTTTAAAGCTTTGGTACATAGCCTCTGTTGTGGCCACTCGCCAGTGGAGCACCTATACTCTGTCCAGCGAAGATCTTCTCATCATTTAATTCCGAATAAATCATGATATTATCAGCGTTCCAGGGCCTTCGATCGTCATTTGTGTTACCACTCCAAGCGCCGATGCTTTTTCTCATGTCAAACCCGCAGAAGTATAACCTGCACTCGTGCATGGATTACCCTACTCGTTACCTGGTGTTGCTCACCCTTCGTTCTAAGTGCTCACAACCTAGTCTTCTATCTCTGGCCAAGTGGTGGTACGTATTTTGTGTGTGGTTGCGCATTCGTAATCGGCCTGTGATGGCTCCTGTCGTGAGGGTGGAACCCTATGAGATGACCCTGTTAAGCTCAAACCCTGAGCTCGCAGAAAAAGTTAGGAATGTGGGGTGGATGCCATTCTTCGAGAAGTTTTCTGACTCGAACCCTGAGGTTACCAGAGTCTTTGCCCTGTCCTTGGTTAATTACCAAGCCGAGGTTGGTGATCTCTGCTTCCGGGTTGACGAAAGATCCATAGCAGCTGCAACAGGTCTGTCTCTGTCTGGGCAAAAGTGGTTCAAATACCAAAAGATGGACATTACCGAATGGAGACGATTGTTAAAGAACCCGACTCAGGAAGTCTCGTTTCGGAATGGGGTGGCAAGTAAGTATTTTCTTAAAGAATGGCGTCCAGTGCTTGAGTTAATTCATAGATATTTGACCTGTGAGGGCCGATTATCTTCGGCATACGTATATCATCTTCTTCTGATGGCTGCCTTTGTAGGGTTTCCCATTAATTTGCCTTACTATCTTCTGCACAGTTTATTTAAGATGTCAAATGCCATAAATAAGGGGCCTAAACATGTCAGCCATAGTCTTTTCCATCACGGTCTAGTTCGAATGTTGATTGATTACGAGTTGTTAAAATCAGGTCGCTCATGGGATCAGTTTATCGAGTCAAATGGTTTTTCATCCTTCTGTCATTGCATGTTCGACAGTCTCGATGACTGTAGTAAGCATAGAGATTCGGGTTCGGCTCCGCCCTTTTCCCCGCACAAATCTCTGTCGAACCCTAGCCGTAATGGTTCCAAACCCTGTAAAGAGCCCATGAGTAATCCAATGAACAGTTCTCAAACCCCTAGAGGTCCTGGGCGTATGAGAAAGATTTCATCTCTGTCACCTGTTACTCCGCCCATCAGTAGTGATAAAATTGGGAATCATCGAGGAAATCTACCCAAGTCCAAATTGGTTAGAAGGCTGACCAGGAGTATGGCAAAAGCTAAAATGGTTAAAACCCCCGTAAGTAATAAAGTTCCAGTGGAAACGGTTGTGATTGATGATGAAGAAACCATTGCTTCTTCGCCTGTTAAAAACAACCTGGTTCATCCTGAGTCCGTTCATGATTTAGTTGGTGAAGGTCACCCTGTGGTTGATAATGATAAGCACGAAACTCCTTCTCTGTCTGTTGTCGAGCCGCAAGTTGATGCCACTCTTGATCATAATAATTCTCCAGCAGGGGATAAGAAAGTGCAGGAAGTTTCAGTTAATCATATGGCTGATTCTATAGTTAAAGAAAAACAGATTAAAACAACCTCGACTGTTTTTCGTGGAACTGGGGAAACCATTCATCCTCTGTTGATTAGTTGTCTATTGGATAAGGTTCATAGAATGGAAGACAGGATGAATGAAATAGTAGCAAGTCGGGATTTAATGAAAACTGAGAATGTGGAGTTAAGGGCAAAGGCTGATAAGAGTGGTCAGCAGCTTTCACGATTGAAGAGTCATAAGAACAAGCTCATAAGGAGAGTCCTCAAATTGCAAGATGAAAACGAAAAGAGTGAAGAAAAGTTGCGTGAGCTCAATGCTCAGATCGCGCTCATGCAATTCAGGGCTCCTTCACCGAATCATTCTAATGGGGTCAATATTCAAGTCTTTAATGCACCAGTTAACTTATGATTATGCTGGATCGATTTGTTTTTGAATTTTGATGATCTTGTACAGGTATTTGTTTATTGCATTTCATTTGTTATTTACGATTTATCATTCTTTTATTTGTGTTCATGCTTTAATTTTATTATTTGATTTGCTGCAGGTATTATGGGTGTTGTTTACGTCCAGGTTGGATCGTTGTTTTTAGATTATACTCCTCACCGATTGGACCAGACTGCATAACAAGATTGCTAGGTGTTGTTTATCACTGGAATCTTCGATTCCCATGGATCGTCTTGATGATTTTATTTATATTGAAAAATGACACGTTACACTTGTCATTTTTAATTAGAAATCAGTTGGATAATTCGGTCTTGTTATCTCAAACTTTTAAGGATGTTTGTTTTTATTAACTTGTATTTAAGGGTTAAAGGTTTATGGGATAGGGGTCGATAATTTGTAGAAGGGAAAAGGACAAGACTGGGTTTGGATTTTGTGACTCTCGACAGCTATCCGTCTGCAGCCCCAATCTTTCGAACTGGTGATACTGCTATATATGTTACTGTTTGAATACTCTACATGTGTTTTTGGTGTCTACTGGTCCTGTTGTTTCCTTTTTATACTTTATTATGTTTGTTAAAATTCTCTGTAGAAGTTTACAAGCATATATTTCTTGTGTAATTATCGATTTTCATGCTTTCAGTTTTTGCTAATATATCATGTTGTGTAACTGGCAATTTACATTGTTGTTTATATGATTTGTAGTTGATTACTGTATGGATCTGGTTAATGTTTAACTTATTTAAATATTATCTAGGTGTATCCACGTAGTAATTCTATTAGCATCAATTGATCCCATGGTTAATTTCTTTTACTGCTCCTGATCAGGATATTAGGATTATATATTGTTTTATGCTGTTTATTTTATCTGAAAAATCCTTTTGAATTAGATCTTGTTTATGAAGTACATACAGACAATTCTTTTTGTAATTATTGTACATGTGTATACATCATGCAACATACTCCTGTAGGATACTAATCTTGTCTAGGTTTATGTTTTATTCATGTATTTAAGGCTAATTGTATTAAGTAATTTAAACTTAACAGTTTGTCAATCATTGTAATATATAACTTGAATCAATTTTCGTAGCTGTAAATATAGGTCCTAATACTAACAATCAGTAGCATTAATTCTAATCAATAGGTATTATAAGACCTCAGGCCAACAGAGCCTTTAAACCTGTCGGGAACTACTACCCCAAACAGCTTGGAGCCTGTCCTAAGGATCCCGGTCTGGGTCGTTTTCCCCCGTTGCGGGCTTACCCAAATACGCCCGTCAACAATGGCGCTAGAAGGAGGGCCAGCATAAAATGGCTGATGAAAAGAACTCTGTTAACAAAACAAATCAGCCTACTACCCCTCAAATCCAATCTACTGTACAACCACGCTCTCACCATTCATCACGAGTAAATGAAACCCCAGTGAGCGACTCTATTCGAAATCTGATTTCTCAGTTCAATTCTCCCGGTATTCACTTACCTGAAGAAATAGACCAGTACAAACAAGCCTTAAATGAATCTCATAGAATTCTGACAAGAGCTTATTCAAACCTTACTGGGCGACAGCCTACTGAGTTACCCCTTCCGTAGATTACTTGTCCTCGTACTCGTCATCCTGAGTCATTTCTGGGAGAACAAGAACAACCTTTAGGTGCTCATCCTGATCCTCACGTACAGCAATCTTCCATAGGCATCAACCAGCCTTCTTCTTCTGCACGACCACTTGCTTCAGGAGGGTCTGGTCGACCACCATCACCGCCTCGATCCCCTCCTCGTGTTTTACTAACACCGCCTTCACCACCTCCAACTCCAAGAAACATGGCAGCTACAAATCCCCCAAATCCCAATGCTAATATGCCATGGCTAGCTTAGGATGCAGTGGCCGTCCCTGGCGTTCAGCACCCTTTACCTAAACATCCGGAGAAATTACTGCCTAATTTCAATCCTGAGTTGAAAGAGCCAGCGGAAGATCATGTAATTTTTTTTATGTTGGCAGTCCGAGTCATGGACGTGGAACATGAAGATGTGGTTTGCCGGCTTTTTCCTTATACATTAGAAGGAAAGGCTTCCACATGGTATTTTTCACTTACAGCTGGTTCCATTACTAGCTGGAATGAATTTGATCTTGCATTTACAAACAAGTTTGGAGATGACAAGACTCCTGCTATTTTAGTCTCGGAATTGTCTAGAATTCGCATGGACCCCAAAGAAAAGGTTAAAGATTTTAACCAGCGTTTTCTAACTTTGAGAAACAGGATTCCCGCTACCTCGAGGCCAACTGAAGATGTTACTGTTGAATTTTACACTTCTGCCTTACCGGGAAATATATCCATGTTTGTCAGGAAAAAGGCCAAACTTACCCTAACTGAAAACTTTGAAGAAGCAATTAAAGTTGAAAAGGATGCGAATGCCACAAAAGCGAATCCCGGGGTAGATAATGATTCAGCATCTTCTTCTCGGAAGAACACTGACAGTCCTGCCAAAATATCTGACAAAAGGGGCCAAGATGCCTTAGATATTGACAGTTTACAAAGAGTCATTAAAAAACTGTCTAATGAGATCATAGATTTTAAAAAAGGTACTTCTGAAAATACCGCAAATAAAGAACCACCTAAACAGTTTTTCAGAAAACCTTTTCAAAATTCAGCTGCGAAACAAACTCCACCCTCTGAAGCCAACAGTGTTGAGGAACTCAATAGCTTCCTCAAATCAATATTTTCAGATCTAGAAACATCTACTGAAAATGAAACTCAGTCTTCTGGACAGAGTTTTGAAGATAACCAAAAAACGAATGATGACAATGACGATAAACCACCCCATGTCATCAGTCATTTCTGGGACACCTCAGAATTAACTGATGATGAAGATGTGGCTGTTGTCAATGTAAATCAGCATCAGTACAACACCAGAAGTAAAAAAGACCAGCCTTCAATTGAACCTGCTACAACTGTTACAGATAATAGTTCAGCTGTCCAAAACAAAGATCAGCCTGCAAACAGTAAGTCTGTACACTCCCTTGAGTTGGAATATGATTTGATCGAAGACTTGAAGAAAAGCAGAGCCAACATTTCTCTATATGAACTCTTAAAGATACCTGTGATTCGAGATAAAATGGTGCCAGGAGCTTGCTCAAGTAAATCTGGTAAGACTCCTTCCAATCAAAATAATTCTACCATTAATAAGGATAACTCGAAAAAGGCTTCAGTTAATGCATCATCCATAGGCGGGAAGTCTGATTCTTCAACTCCACCCTTTTTACTTACATTTGAAATATTTAATCGTAAAGTACATAACTGTATGATAGACTCAGGGGCCTCTAAAAATGTGATGCCTTACTCTGTATGTAAAAAACTTAATGCTGTCCCTGAACCCTGTGATACAAGCATCGTACAGCTTGATCGCTCGAATGTAAAAGTAATAGGTAAGTTGAAACAGGTGTTAATAAGGTTGGCTTCGAATCCTCAGGTTCACTTTATCATCGATATTATTGTCACTGACATCCCTGAAGCATATGGTTTGTTTCTTAGCAGGGATTGGTCACAAAAACTTGATGGGTATTTTGCCACAGACTGGTCACACCTGTGGATATCTCATAAGGGTCGCTCGAATAAAATTAGAATCGATCGAGAACGGTACATGAAACATACCGTCACTGAAATTGATGACTCAAATGAACCAGTCTTGTTCACTGATACCATAATGGGTAACTACATGGCTGATTCATTTTTTGGGAACTTTGAGGCTGCAATTTCCGAAGTTCCAGATTCAAACCAGCAGTCTGAAATTTGTCATTTTACACAAGTTTCAGCGGAAATTTCAGTTCCAGATACACCACATTTAGATCTCAATGACGGTTGTTGGTCTCTTTACTTTGACGGTTCCAAGTCAAAAGAAGGAGCTGGTGCAGGATGCTTACTGATTGATCCTTATGGTAAAAGGTACTTCATTGCTTACAGATTAGAATTCGGTTGCACCAATAACATCGCTGAATACGAAGCTCTCATTCAAGGGCTGAAGAAAGCAATTGACTTGGGAGCCAAAGCCTTGGTAGTCTTAGGAGATTCTGAGATTATTATTCGTCAGGTACGTAATTCAATACACTGCATAGATGGACACTTGAGAAATTATCAAGCTGAGGTATGGAATTTACTATTATCATTTGAAGCATTTAACATCAGTTCCATCCCTCGTTATCTAAATCAGGAAGCTGATCTTTTAGCTAACGTTGCTTCAAGATTGATTCCATCTGAAGGAATTCTTACTAATGCTTTCTCGGTTGAATTGCTGTTCAGGCCTTCTATACCTGACAACATAGCGAATTGGAGAGTCTTCAATGACGACCAGCAATTAATCGATTTTCTGACTCTTAAAGATACCTTTAAGGATGCGGTTTTGGACGAGATGACTCATGATGAGGACCTATACAATTTTACGGTAATACATAAGCCTTTTTCAGTTCAGGAATCTCTCGAACAGGTTAGTGTTTTTCCCAGATCAGTAATCAAACTTGAGAAATTCTATGACTTAAAGGATAAATTCAAAGCTGCAAGGAATTGTAAAACTGGTAGCTCCATCATGCAATCTGACATTGTGAATCTAGGAACTGAGCAAAACCCTCAATGTGTAAATCTAGGCAGTGCATGTACTGCCCAGGAAAAAACAACCTTTATTAAACTCTTCAAAGAATTTAAAGACATATTTGCATGGACGTATGATGACCTGAGAACATTTGATCCTAATATCATGCAACATGTCATTCCTATGAAACCGGAGGCCAAGCCTTTTCAACAAAAAATGAGGAAAATGCACCCCAGCCTAGAACCAGCTGTCAAAAGGGAGCTGAATAAACTCCTTGCTGCCAGAATAATTTTCCCTGTTCGGCATGCACAATGGGTAGCAAATCTTGTACCCGTAAGGAAGAAAAACGGTGACATTAGGTTATGTGTCGACTTCCGAAACCTGAATAAGGTTTCGGATAAAGACAACTACCCTGTTCCTACAATGGAGAAAATCTTGCAGCAGGTCTCCAGATCTGAAATGTTTTCGCTACTAGATGGTTTTTCAGGATACAACCAAGTGTTAGTATCCAAAGCTAACCAGCTGAAAACAACTTTTAGGACGCCTTGGGGAACCTATGCATACAGGAAAATTCCATTTGGTCTCATAAATGTCGGAGAAACATTTCAGAGGGCAATGGACATCGTCTTCAGAGTTTTGATTGGTAAGTTCGTCGTTATTTATCTCGATGATGTTACCGTCTTTTCAAAAAATAGGACTGATCATTTAATTCATCTCAGGAGTGTCTTTGAGCGTTGCAGGAAGTATGGGATTTCGTTAAATCCTAAGAAATCTATCTTTTCAGTGACATAAGGTAAGTTGCTGGGTTTTGTTGTTTCTAAACAAGGCATTAATATCGACCCAGAACGTACTCGTGCCATCTCACAGATTTCGATGACCCACTCAAAGAAGTCCATGCAGTCGTTTCTTGGAAAGATAAATTTTGTTTCTAGATTTATTCCTGGGTTTACAGAAATTGTTCGGCCGCTTCAGAAAATGATAAGAAAGGATGCTGAGTTTAAATGGAATACTGACGAGAAGCAATCTTTTCATGAAATTTTAAAAGCTATTGCTGAAGCTCCCACCCTCACTAGCCTAGATTTTTCCAAACCATTCATTTTATATACGTTTGCTTCTGATTCGTCTTATGCTGCTGTTCTGACACAGAAAAACCAGGAAAATAATGAAGATCCTATCGCTTTTACGAGTTCTGGTCTCAACGGTGCAGAATTAAACTATCTAGAAGTGGACAAGCAAGCTTTCACTGTTTTCAAATCTGTTAAACATTTCAGGCCTTACTTACTGAAGTCCCAAACCAAAGTCGTTGTACCATATTCTGCAGTTAGAAATCTCTTGGTACAGAAGGATCTTGGTGAAAAACGAGCACATTGGGTCACCGCACTTCAGGAATACGACCTGGAAATAAAACCTTTAAATATTGTCAGGGGGCAAGGACTTTGCAAATTAGCAGCTAGGTCTACAGACAGTGCTGAATCAGATCTGCATTTCTTCAGCGAGCCTTCCTTATTTGAAAGGGAAGTTTTTCCGATCTCTACTCCTCCTAATTCTTGGTATGATGATATTAAGTTCTTCTTATTGCATGGGACCGCCCCTGAACATTTAGACCCATGTCATAAGAGAGCTTTAAGACTAAAATCTGCACCTTATCAGCTTATTGATAATATTTTGTTTAGAAATAATTTTGAAGGAGTTCTCCTTCGCTGTCTAGAAAAACATGAGGCTGATGATGTGTTATCTCAACTACATGTAGGACCAGCTGGAGGAAATTTCAGCGGAGAAACTACTGCTCATAATATACTTAAAGCTGGGTACTACTGGCCCACATTGTTCAAAGACGCATATTCTTTTGCCAGGAAGTGCCAAGAGTGTCAAAAAGCAGGAGGCAGATTGAAAAAGGCAGCATTACCCCTCCAGCCGGTTATCATTGAAGTCCCATTTCAGCAATGGGGTCTGGATATTGTTGGCCCAATCACACCAGCCTCTTCACTACAACATAAATACATTTTGACAGCCACAGACTACTTCACTAGATGGGTTGAAGCCATCCCGTTGAGGGTAGTCAATTCCGAACAGGTGATATCTTTCCTTGATTCTTTTATTATTACCAGATTCGGTATTCCAGAATCTTTAATCTTTGATAATGCAACTTATTTTTCCTCTGTTAAATTGACTGAGTATGCATTAGAAAAAGGAATAAAATTAAAGTATTCTGCTAATTTTTACCCCCAAGGTAATGGGTTAGCAGAATCGTCTAATAAAAACCTGATTAAGATTCTGAAACGTACTGTGGCTAATCACCACAGGGATTGGCATACTGCTCTGTCAAGCACTTTATGGGCTGATAGGGTGACCCCCAAAGCTGCTATAGGAAATTCTCCATTTTTCCTAGTTTATGGAAAGGAAGCCATTTTACCTCCTCACTTGTTCCTGCCCTCTTTACAGCTTGCCCAGTCAGTACAGGAGATACCTTGTTCTACCATGGAGCATCGAATTAATACTTTGCAGAAGTTGGAAGAAGATAGGGAAATGGCTAAGAAAAAGTTTGAAAAACACCAGCAAACTGTGAAGCGTTGGTTTGACCTCAGGAAGTCAAATGGTCGGGATTTGGAAGTAGGTGACTTAGTATTGAAATGGGATAAGGAACACGAAGATAAAGGAAAACACACAAAGTTCCAATGCCTGTGGCTAGGGCCATTTATTATTACAGAAAAACTTGGTCCTAGTACTTTCAGGTTACAAACATTGGAAGGTGACATTGATAACCTTCCAGTAAATGGTCACCTAATCAAGCGATACTTTTGTTGATCCTCCTCAAGGGATCATCTTGTATATATCACTGGTGTGGTGTGCTTGTTTGAATGATTTTATTTTCTTTGCTTTTGGTCTGTGTGTATCTTTCCCCCTTTTTATTTGCTATTTTGTTTTTTTGTGTTGAACCTGACAGATTCATTGAACCTGAAACTGATGACTAAATTCATTTTTCGTAATTTATCTGGAAGTCATGCACAAAGATATTATTTTCCTGAAAGCTGTCATTCGATTTTACTTCTTGAACAGAGAATGGTATTTTCATTGTTCAGAATATTACCAGTGACTTATGAAATATGTTAATATTAATTAATTATATTAGTTTCTGCAAAAATTAGTCCAAAGAGATTAGGGCAGTGCTTGGTAAAGTCATCTATCAAATCTCTTACGCCATCCCTTCTCGTAAAGAGGAACAGAATTGCCTCCCTATCTGCTAAGACAATCTCAGTTGGGATTAACAATAATTACGTTCTGGACGAGATGGACTGAAACATCTGAAAAAGCCGTCTGAAGGACAGAAGGTCTCGTGATGAGCCGGTCTGTTTAGGATCATAATTTTACATCCAACAGCATTGTTGTCTCTGGTCACCAAGCCTGGGCAATGACCTTTGGATATAAAACTCTGAGGGGTGAAAGGTCTCATCACGAGCCGGTTCATTTTACTGTTATGTAGACTGGTGACTGACATGATTACTACCGGGTTATCAAGCCTGAATCATGACCTTCATGACTAATAAAAGAAAGAAAAAGAAAAGAAGAAAAAAGAAGATAATGGTAACAGTTCATCTTGCCCAGAATTGTAGACTTTTCACTAGCAGATGGGATACTGGCAGTTTGTGGGTTTTAAAGTAACCTTGTCGAGGCTATGGATGCCTATTGGAAGCAGGGCTATGCTTGTGGTATTGAGGTTTTATCTTTTAAGATTGAACCATTTACTGTTTTATTCTTTACAGACTGATTTTTGCTAGAAATCTGATTTGTATCAAATAAATGAACTGCAATCTTCTGGTAATATTTAGAACCGTGAGATATTTGAATCTGTTTGAGGTGCTAAAATGATGTTCTCTATGCAATGGATTACTTTAAGGATTTAATCTCTTTTCTTGCATGATTTCAGGGAAATGAATAGAGATAACTGTTTCGTCCAGCAAGTCGCCATCTGTTGTGCCCCTTCTCAACAGCCTTCTAAAATCATTATTTCATCAAACAAAATTCCATTTTGTTTGATGAAATGTTTAAATTTTAAAAGGGACAAGTTTAATGAGTTTTCAGCTACTGATATGGTGGTTCCCATTAGGCTACTGATTCGTTGAAATTTAACATTTTGAATAACTTTTGCAAGTTATATTGGATCAATGAAATCACTACTTCAAAGTTACTGTTTTGGATGAATTTTGACTAGGACAATTGAGGCATGAGTGTTCATGGTCTTTATACTTGTTGCTATTGATCCTAGTTGGTATCTTGCCCTAAGCCTTAGATATTAGCCTCGTTGATTTCATTGATATAAATATTAATGAGGTCATGATACCATGGTTTCCATACAAAGTTTGAATAATGGTAATCAAAGGTTGGATCCTTATGACTCCGTTGAAGCATAGATACATGGCTTGTGTGCCATATCCTAAAGCTCGCAGACCATCATTTATATTGATATTAATTTGCATATGGTGGTATTTAAATGTTCGGCTTCAAATTACATGGTTCATGATTCTTCGCCACCTTTGATCGATGGGCCGAATATATGATAGGAAATGCATGTATTATGGTTTCGACAGGATTGAATTTTGGCACGAGCCACACCTATCACGAATTCATAGTCCTATTATAACACTCGTACTTAGCCTGTCCTCCACATTTAAAGCTTCGGTACGTAGCCTCTGTCGTGGCCACTCGCCAGTGGAGCACCTATACTCTGTCCAGCGAAGATCTTCTCATCATTTAATTCCAAATAAATCATGATATTATCAGCGTTCTAGGGCCTTCGACCATCATTTGTGTTACCACTCCAAGCGCCGATGCTTTCGCTCATGTCAAACCCGCAGAAGTATAACCTGCACTCGTGCATGGCTTACCCTGCTCGTTACCTGGTGTTGCTCAGCCTTCGTTCTAAGTGCTCACAACCTGGTCTTCTGTCTCTGGCCGAGTGGTGGTACATATTTTGTGTGTGGTTGCGCATTCGTAATCGGCCTGTGATGGCTCCTGTCGTGAGGGTGGAACCCTATGAGATGACCTTGTTAAGCTCAAACCCTGAGCTCGTAGAAAAAGTTAGGAACGTGGGGTGGATGCCATTCTTCGAGAAGTTTTCCGACTCGAACCCTGAGGTTACCAGAGTCTTTTCCCTGTCCCTGGTTAATTACCAAGCCGAGGTTGGTGATCTCTGCTTCCGGGTTGATGAAAGATCCATAGCAGCTGCAACGAGTCTGTCTCTGTCTGGGCAAAAGTGGTTCAAATACCAAAAGATGGACATTACCGAATGGAGACGATTGTTAAAGAACCCGACTCAGGAAGTTTCGTTTCGGACTGGTGTGGTAAGTAAGTATTTTCTTAAAGAATGGCGTCCAGTGCTTGAGTTAATTCATAGATATTTGACCTGTGAGGGCCGATTATCTTCGGCATACGTATATCATCTTCGTCTGATCGCTTCCTTTGTAGGGTTTCCCATTAATTTGCCTTACTATCTTCTGCACAGTTTATTTAAGATGTCAAACGCCATAAAGAAGGGGCCTAAACATGTCAGCCATAGTCTTTTCCATCACGATCTAGTTCGAATGTTGATTGATTACGAGTTGTTAAAATCAGGTCGCTCATGGGAGCAGTTTATCGAGTCAAACGGTTTTTCATCCTTCTGTCATTGCATGTTCGACAGTCCCGATGACTGTAGTAAGCATAGAGATTCGGGTTCGGCTCCTCCCTTTTCCCCGCACAAATCTCTGTCGAACCCTAGCCGTAATGGTTCCGAACCCTGTAAAGAGCCCATGAGTAATCCAGTGAATAGTTCTCAAACCCCTAGAGGTCCTGGGCGTATGAGAAATATTTCATCTCTGTCACCTGTTACTCCACCCATCAGTAGTGATAAAATTGGGAATCATCGAGGAAATCTACCCAAGTCCAAATTGGTTAGAAGGATGACCAGGAGTATGGCGAAAGGTAAAATGGTTAAAACCCCCATAAGTAATAAAGTTCCAGTAGAAACGGTTGTGATTGATGATGAAGAAACCATTGCTTCTTCGCCTGTTAAAAACAACCTGGTTCATCCTGAGTCCGTTCATGATTTAGTTGGTGAAGGTCACCCTGTGGTTGATAATGATATGCATGAAACTCCTTCTCTGTCTGTTGTCGAGCCGCAAGTTGATGCCACTCTTGATCATAATAATTCTCCAGTAGGGGATAAGAAAGTGCGGGAAGTTTCAGTTAATCATATGGCTGATTCTATAGTTAAAGAAAAACAGATTAAAACAACCTCTACTGTTTTTCGTGGAACTGGGGAAACCATTCATCCTCTGTTCATTAGTTGTCTGTTGGATAAGGTTCGTAGAATGGAAGACAAGATGAATGAAATAGTAGCAAGTTGGGATTTAATGAAAACTGAGAATGTGGAGTTAAGGGCAAAGGCTGATACGAGTGGTCAGCAGCTTTCACGATAGAAGAGTCATAAGAACAAGCTCATAAGGAGAGTCCTCAAATTGCAAGACGAAAACGAAAAGAGTGAAGAAAAGTTGCGTGAGCTCAATGCTCAGATCGCGCTCATGCAATTCAGGGCTCCTTCACCGAATCATTCTAATGGGGTCAATATTCAAGTCTTTAATGCACCAGTTAACTTATGATTATGCTGGATCGATTTGTTTTTGAATTTTGATGATCTTGTACAGGTATTTGTTTATTGCATTTCATTTGTTATTTACAATTTATCATTCTTTTATTTGTGTTCATGCTTTAATTTTATTATTTGATTTGCTGCAGGTATTATGGGTGCTGTTTACGTCCAGGTTGGATCATTGTTTTTAGATTATACTCCTCACCGATTGGACCAGACCGCATAACAATATTTCCAGGTGTTGTTTATCGTTGGAATCTTCGATTCCCATGGATCGTCTTGATGATTTTATTTATATTGAAAAATGACACGTTACACTTCTCATTTTTAATTAGAAATCAGTTGGATAATTTGGTCTTGTTATCTCAAACTTTTAAGGATGTTTGTTTTTATGAACTTGTATTTAAGGGTTAAAGGTTTATGGGATAGGGGTTGATAGTTTGTAGAAGGGAAAAGGACAAGACTGGGTTTGGATTTTGTGACTCTGGACAGCTATCCGTCTGCAGCCCCGATCTTTCGAACTGGTGATACTGCTATATATGTTACTGTTTGAATACTCTACATGTGTTTTTGGTGTCTGCTGGTCCTGTTGTTTCCTTTTTATACTTTATTATGTTTGTTAAAATTCTCTGTAGAAGTTTACAAGCATATATTTCTTGTGTAATTATCGATTTTCATGCTTTCAGTTTTTGCTAATATATCATGTCGTGTAACTGGCAATTTACATTGTTGTTTATATGATTTGTAGTTGATTACTGTATGGATCTGGTTAATGTTTAACTTATTTAAATATTATCTAGGTGTATCCACGTAGTAATTCTATTAGCATTAATTGATCCCATGGTTAATTTCTTTTACTGCTCTTGATCAAGATATTAGGATTATATATTGTTTTATGTT
>LPNX010415691.1:304877-339234 GCA_001517045.1 Pseudotsuga menziesii | reverse complement strand
TATATAACTTGAATCAATTTTCGTAGCTGTAAATATAGGTCCTAATACTAACAATCAGTAGCATTAATTCTAATCAATAGGTATTATAAGACCTCAGGCCAATAGAGCCTTTAAACCTGTCGGGAACGACTACCCCAAACAGCTTGGAGCCTATCCTAAGGATCCCGGTCTGGGTCGTTTTCCCCCATTGCGGGCTTACCCAAATACACCCGTCAACAAAACTCATTTGACAATTCCAAGAATATATTTATCTGTAAGTCATCTTCAAACACTTTCCAATACTTGGATTTGTCAGGGATAGAAGGTCTATTCACAATCTCAATTTTATACTTTTTCTTAAAATAGATAGGAATTTTAAAATTCCGAGTAGTAGTGGACAAAGAATCAACTACCTGATTTTGCATTCTTAGAATTACCCTAATTATTTGTTCAGTAAATAAATTTCCCAGCATATCCCACACTTAATTCCTATAAGCTCTCATTTTGGGATGTCTTGTTTGATAACTATCATTCACTTGATTTAACACTAAGTCAGAATCTCCAAAGACATCTATTATTTTTTCTTTTAAATCCTTTAAGCAATTTAATCCTAGTAACAAAGCCTCATACTTTTCTACATTATTGGCACATTCAAATGCCAATTTATAATAATACACTTTAAAACCCCTATTTGGAGAAATGATCCAAATACCCGCTCCATCGCCTTCCTTGCTAATGAATCCATCAAAGTACATTGCTCGTAATCCTTGCTCATTTTTTTTAATGTTCTAATGCTTCTTTCCTCTTAGAAAATTATTTGTCTTCTTTCAGTTCTTCTACTACTAACAAGTCTTGTCCAATATGAGCATCATTGAAAAACATAGAAGAACCCAGGTTAGTATCCACAACATATATGGGATGGTTGTTGGGTTTATCTTGGTTTCTAACCACATATGATAATCTATTTTCCTTGCATAATCTTCTATATTCTCCTATATTCTCCAAATAAAATAATGGTTTCATAGGGCATTTCCATATGAAAAGTCCCTTTGAGTTTTGAAGCCCAAGATCTTGATAACAAAATACCAAATTTTGGAGAAATATCAACCACTACTACATCCATGATAATGCTCTTGGTAGGGATCTGTGCAAGAGTAACTACCATATCTTTAATCATTCCCAAACATTTTACTTTTCTAGAATCAAATGAAAAGAATTCTTTGTAGGGACTTGTTAAATATTTTACCCTAGACTTTTAACCACCACTCTTAGAATTAGATTAAGTGATGCACTAGATTCTAACATAGCATTATGTAAGATCATATTATGAACATTAAGGATAACATAGAAAGGTGGAACATATTATTCATCCGCCTCTTGAATTCTAGGTCCAAGAACTATTGTTGGAGCATCATCGGTCAATTATAGTGTGTCTGGATGGCATTCTCTATCAATCTTAACAATTTTGGTTATCTTTTTTCTATATTCATTATTTCTCAACAAATCACTGAAAGGAGTGTAAATATTTATCTTGGACAGTTCACTCTGTAAATTGAAGGAAGAAACTGCTCTGTCAACTTCAATTAGCATTTGTTGTTTATTTTATTTTGACATTTTTTTCTTTCTTTCAATGTTTCTTAATGGTTCTTTGGAACCCTTTATACAATTTATCTTTCTCTTTTGTTTTTGTCTTTCTGCATTTTGTTGACTACTAGAAGGCTGATTTGAATATGGCCTTCCTTTATTTATGATTACATATATACTTCTCAAATTTAACTTTTTCTGGAAATCATCTATAGAATTTTGATATCCTCTCTAATATTTTTTTGTTTCTAACTCGAGTGTATTACAATAATATTCCTAAGCCAACATATTGTGTTCCTCTTATGTGACATAAATTCCAGAGTCTAAATCATCAAAATGATGTATATGATTATCCATTGGGTCACTCTCTTCTTCCTCATCAACATAATTCTTTGGAAATGGGGTCTTATTTGTTGGTCTTCAACATTCTTGGGATTTTTTTGATCTCTATGTCTAATATTAGGAGGAGGAGGAGGTCTTTTAAAATTGGGATTCTTGATTTGTTGCTCAGGTTGTTCTCTGTTTGAAGGTCTATTATCTAATGCTAATTTGTCCATAAACCTCTCCATTGTTTTCATAATTATATCAAACTTTGCATCAGTGGATGAAGATGTAGAAGATTTATCGTATTCCTTAGTTCTTATCCTATATACCTCTGTTCTTTGTTTCATTTTCCCAGAAGCCTTTAAATTAGCTTCCACTTCCATAACATATTTAAACATAGTAGTAAAATCAATATATTTTCTTTCTCTCAATAACAAAGAAAAATCACTATCAAATGCATCAACATAGTGTAATTTTGCAGCTCCTACATGGGGTTTAATGTCAGTTGGTATTGAATTGTAAACCCTCATAAATATGCTTGAAAACTCATGCATAGACTCAAAATTAACTTTTTTTAAATTATTATATTGCCAGAACCTGTAGAGGACTCTTTTTATCTTCCCACCTATCTAGAAAAAGAGTTTGAAAGGCTTCAAAAGTACAAATAGAACTTGCAGAAAGATATTTAAACAAAATTTTAGATTCCCAATAAAAACTTTGTGAAAATAGTCTCATTTTTGCATAATCAGAATCCCCTTCTTCCAAATCAATGAAATCATCAAACCTATCCATATGTTTCCTAGCTATGAAATTTCCCTCCGCATCAAATAATGAAATTCTCTATGAATAATTTTGTGGAAAGTCATGTAATACAATAGGAAATGCTAATGGAGAAAATATGGAAGCCATGGGTCTAGGAGGGTGTTGATTCCTGGAAAAATCCTAGGTACCAGGCAGTAGGGATTATCCCTGGTGAATGAACCCAATTAGATCAAACACTATCTATTGTGTGGAATCCATTTGGATGAGGTTTTGACTATCGTATATTAAGGTCTTTAATATTTTACTGGTTATATCCGAGTATACCGTTTATAATATTTTTGTTTAAAGAATGATATGTAGGTTCCTAAGCTAAACGCAGGTCTAATATAGATCTAAAACTAAACTATTCTATCCTTGGATAGGGAGAAAATTTAGAGTTCAGAGTAATATATTGTAAATGCTCATAAAGGTCTAACATATAACCATACCAACACAGTAATTACATTCACAACAGAAATAATACAAGAGGTAGATCTAATATAAATAACCATTTATTACCCTGTCAACACAGACACTTATATAGAAAACAAACATTTTATGACCAAGGAAATAGTTCCAGGAGGTTATAACAATATCATTGTATGATGTACAGAATTAAGAAGAAATATTTCTACACTATGCATTCTACACATTTCGATTAAATCTCTGTGTAGACCCTTTGTTCCATAAAAATGATCCTTCTTATTAGCAAAGAGGTATCTCTATTACAACAATAGTCTAGAACTCTTTCACCAAGAAACAGTCCTTTATCAGTGCTCTGGACCTCCTATTGATATTGTTATGGAATCTCGAGACTGACCTCAAAACAGAGCCAAATTCAGTTATAGAAGTCCTAACAAAGTACGATTTCGAATATTCTCCATGATCACAAAAAAAAATGGGCAAACATGCTGGAACGCACATGGTAAATCAGTTTGGGAAAGTTAACAATAGGGATGCAGGATTGTTTACTGAAAATGATAATTAGAACCTCTCCAGCCATTCTGCAATGTGTTATCGGGAATATCGCACCTTCTGCAAACAGAAGTTGTTCCTCTGGTCTAAATGGTTCAGATCTAGAACAAATGAGTCACAGCTAGGTCAAAAGACTTTCCCTAGAAACTATAGATATATGGAATAAAATATCTGATGGAAGACCTGCATAAACACATCAAACACATGACAACATCAAAGATACCAGAAAACTATCCATATGTCTATATCAGTGACTAAGGAATCTGATAATACACATGTGAGATTATAACACAACTGATATATGTGAAAGGAACCAACTTTGCATTAATAAATGAATGAAATATCTTACAACCTTTTTTCCTTAGTGATTATGCACTCCTTTACAAGACTAACACCTCATCCTTGATAGCTCCCACTTGCTCCTCTATGCTCTTGAATGGATTAGGCCATGATGTTAATTCAACATCATAAATCTACTCTTTTCTTCTCCCCTCAACCATGTAGTATGAGCCTAGTTTTATAGGTCTCAAAGGGATAGGAATGGTTGAGAAATAGGTGGGTGAGGTGGCCATGAGATCCCCAAAGCATGGATCTCGAGCTTAATTGACCCAGGTGAGTAGGGATAAGGATAGGCATGAAGCATTTTTTCTAAAAGCTTCGTGAAACCTCCTTTTTTTCAATTTTAACCAAGGGCGCCGCTTATACTCCCTTATGACAGAGCGGTGCAAGGTGAGAACCATGCCAAAAACAAAGGTGAAAGGCGGTGGAACCGCTTGTCTTCCACATAACTCAGGCAATGTTGTATACAATATCGCTTATAATCTTAACGGTAAGAGTTGTGCTGGAGTTTTTATATGTAGGATCAATATCTGGAGCACTGTTTTCACTTCAAGTTTGGAATTTAGGAAAAATAAAGGTGTTATAGATCTTATCACATGCTGGTGATAGGATTTGGTTATAACACAATCCCCCCCAAAGCATGAGGCTAGAGGGATACGATAGGCAAGATCTTTGATAGAGCAAGTTATCACTTCGAGGTAAGAGCCAGCTTGATCAGAGAGTATCATCGAGTAGGAATCTGCAATACATCAATACTTTGACTCATGAGTAAATGTAACCTCATCATGGCTACAGACCAATACAAGGCAGATCCATGAAAGGAATAAACAAACATAGCTACTAGAATACAATGTATATCCATGTGATAGAGGACTCAAACTTGGACATAGCTACTAGATATACAATTTAGATCTATGTCATACAGACACAAATTTGAACATAGCCACGACCATACAAATGTGGATCCATGCTATTAATTCATACAATATACTCCATCGCAACCTGGGGAGAAAGCTATGAGTGTTTAACAAATACCTAGGGTCTTCGTCTTGTCTTCCACAAAGTACGATTCTATCCATGTGATTACAATGTTATGAAGTCGAACATGGTAGAAACCACTTGATTACTGGCTAATGATGTGAGCCATTAACAAGTGCGAGGGAGATCACCATTGATGTCAATGATTCCCAAGGTACCCTTGTACAATATACTGACTGTGAATAAATGTTTTGATGTCGAACACCCAGTGGAATGTTTCGATCAAAGTTCAATGATGTAAACTGGTGTCGAAAGCGAGATGATCTGTCATTGAGGCATACAGATCCCAAGGTACTAAACTTGTTTCTAAGACTATTTCTTAGATGATGAGTTGATTTCTATATGAATATTCTCGTCGAAAGAGGGCCATGATGAATCCCACATCGACAACAAGAAGCTCAAAACAAATTTATTGAATTTTGTAGATAATGTAACCATAGGACTAAATCAAAGGTACTGACACAAAGGTTGTTTTAACTGCAAAGGTAAACTTCTTTCTTCCTTTGAACATCAGGTGGCATGACAAAAGACTTGGCAGCATGACTAAAAAATACGGACACACAATACGACTTTGGACAATGCATTCTTTTGAAAGGCTCAAAGGAGTGACATGACTCATGAAAGTGGATTGACTTGTAAGTCACCTAAATACCTAATTGGCTGAATGAGATGCAGACAAGTACCATGTTCAAAGGTGACAAACAACTTCCAATTGATTTGCAAAATGATTCCCTTCCCTTAATTCCCCCATCATGATTGATGACTTCCTCTTTTCATTTTTATGAGTCCAGAGAGGGTAACAAACACTCGTTTTATCTCAACCGAAGATAAGTACATTCTCATACATTTTATGAACCTGAGAAAGGAGGGGTTCGTTCCCTAAATGAGTCTCTCAGTGTTTAGTTTAACGATTCCAATGAAAGCAAACTCGGTATTGTTCATGTTTAGAGAGTCTGAACGAAGACGAAAGAAAACTGCAAAGGGTCCTTTTTTCATATGATTTAGTCTCTAGGGCCGAAAAAAGTATAAAATAATACCCGAGAGAACTCTTCCAGTCATGATTGGCTAGAGCATTCCTTTTTTGTAAATAGTCTATCCGAACCGGAAAAGAGATAACCTACCATTGGAGAGACAACTCTTCAAATACTTTTACGAGTATGAAGAAGACAAGTACTCGAAAATCTTTTCATATTTAGGGAGTCTGAAAAGAGTTTAAAGGAGACTCAATTAACCTTTTTCATGTTTGGATCCAGAGCACAACAAATTAATAAACTAAGCTCAAACCACTTTTCATGTTTTAACCAGAGCACAAAAAGTGAAAAGTAAGCTCAACACCATCTTATTGTTTTTAACGAGCTCACAGATCAGTTAAAGGAATGATCGAAGATTGGTTTCATTTTTACACAAGCTTGAAACCAATGGGTAAAATCTGCTTGAAAAATCCCATTAACATGATATACAATGGTTGGAAGCTTTCCCCCATCATGATTTCTAGGAAGTCTTACCCCTAGCATGGTTGCTAGTGGCTCGACATGCCTCCCAAGCTTCGTTTTGTCTGATGATTCTTCTTCCATACCTAACTTTAAAAACCTGGTTACTAATGTGTAAATGTTCACTAAGGGGGTAGGAAGAATGAGAATTGAGCAGGTGAAAATAAAGTTCAAGTTCTAATGCTAAAGGGAAGACTCGACTCAAGGGAAGGGGATCTATTTCACTTTTACAAAAGCTTGAAATAGAAGGTAACTATGCTTGGAGAAATTTGACATGATGGTCAGAACTTGACATGATGGTAAGATATTGTTTAATTTTTTAATGAGCTTGACATGAGAGAAGAACTATGCTCTCAAACATGGTTTCATTTATATGCAAGCTTGAAACCAAAAGGGTAAACTTTGCTTCAGGAAACCTACTTCATTTTTTAACGAGATTGAAATAGAAAATGAACTATGCTTAGAAATGGTTTCATTTTTATGCAAGCTTGAAACCAAAAGGTAAAATATGCTTGAGGAGAACTACATTTTTTAACGAGCTTGAAATATAAAATGAACTATGCTCTAGGACATCTGTTTCATTTTTTAACGAGCTTGATATAGAATGGTAACTATGCTCATAGCAAGTTCTAAGCCAATATTATGTCTAGAGGTTGGTGGGTTTCCCCCATTACATAAAAGCTAGCATCTTAACTCCAGTATGATGTCCATAGACTAGAGCCATGCCCCCCATTTTACTTATGATGGGAAAAAGCTAACTAGAAGGGGAAAGAGCCAAGGGAACATGTGGGACATTCAGGGAATTTTGATGACTAGGAGTCATACAATAATCTGTTTTAATGAAGGAAAGTTGATCAATGGTCACGATATTCCCATCATGGGGAAAATACATCACTTGAAAGAGTGTGGACACTATAGCTTTCATGGTGTAAACATAATCAATCCCAAGGAGAAGAATAAAGTATAAAGGACCTTGGAGTACCATAACATCGATACAGACAGTTTTTCCTTCGAAAGTAATAGGAAACTGAGGAAGGATCCCTAAAGGAATTTTAGGTCTTCGATTAAAATCCAGTATCTGATCGGTTGCTGGAACAAGCAGAGGAGAACTTATGGCTTTCCAAGTAGTAGAGGATATAGTGCTAATAGAAGCCGCTTCATTGACGATAGTGTGGAGTATAATTTTAGAGTTAATTCGCACATCTATTTGGAAAGGAACACTTGAATGAAGATGAGATTATGTTAGGTTAATCCAGTCAAAGGAAATAACCTCACTACTCGAAGAGTGTTCTGTCAAAAGAGACAAAATTTACTCTTTTCGAGAACAATTAGAATGAAGCATAAATACATCAGCAGTTTGAGCTCCACTCTTATCGGGGAGAGTAGGGGGAGAAAAATACTAGATCACAATGACAACCTCTATCGAAACGTTCTCTGATAAAATAACGGGATCAATAAAAATGACATCAACTCGACTACTTCACTCTTGGAAGGGAGAGTGGGATGAATCACAAATGAAACTAAATTGATCACTTGGTCAACCAACAGGGAATCGAGGGATAACTTACTATCACTTGTTGGAATCAACTATTGATGATCAATAATATTTTCCAACCAATGGGAAGCTTCATCCATGCTTGGACAAAGAAAAGTACGATGCATAGCCTTGCATATCAAATAAGGATACAAAACTTTACCCTTACGACCTTTTACCAATGGGCCACTGGTTGAGGGAGTATCGTCAACATTATGATTAGAGGTTGATGACATAGACGGTTTGGACCTTTTAGACCACGCTTCTTGTACATAGGAGAGACTGAGACACTCCTTAAGAAGGTAGTCCCCCTTGGAAATCTTACAAGGTAACTTGGGTTTTTTGAGCGTTCTCTTAGAACAAGCACCATCAAGAGCAGATGGTTGCTTCTTTTTCTCTTTCTTATCATTCTTATTCTTACCCTTCCCTTTCTTCTTCTTCTTATTCACATGACTACTAACCGTAGAGTTTTGGTCAAGCGATGAAGAAGAAAGGGATGAAGCTACAACCGACAGAGAAGGAACATGATTAGGTTGAGGTTGATCCTCTCTCGGAGGAGAGGCGGCATTTGAGACATTATGTGTAACAGGAATCACCGGGTTAAACAACCAGACCAGTAATCCTATAGTTAACCCAGGAAGATTTAGAGTGGCAATAAAGGGAGGACCAATACCTTCACTTCGAGGGAATACAAAAGGTACACCTTGGAAAGGGACCTCTTGAGTGGTAGTCCCAGATGGTGATTCCATCTCTAAACTCTCTAAAAACCCCCTACACACACAATAAAGTACTACTCAAACTAAAAGAAACAAGAAAACATGTGAAAGGAGTGGATAAGAATCAGGAACCTCACAAGATAGGCCAAAAGGATAACTCAGATGGTTTGAGGATTCCTAAATGGGTCTCCCTTTAGACGCTAGGTACATGGATTCTCAAATTGGTAGTAGTGTTGTCTAATGCACAACCATCCACAAGGGGCCTTCTGATATACAATTGAGTACGTGAAGTACCTTTCTATATACCTCAAGGGTACATGAAAGATCGTTCAATATACCAATGGTACGTGGAAGAACTGCACGATTTCAGGCTTGTAGTGTGAACAAGTAATGATAGCTCCTACATTTTACGACACTCAAACACGTCTCTAACCTAACAATCAAATTGCTAAAAATTTTAACCTAGTACTACCGTTCATTTTATCTTGTGTGGTTAGGTGGAACCATGGAGTGAAAACTTGAAATTAAAGAAGATGCATACTGATCTATATGATAATGCAAGTTTTCCTCTTCAATGAAATTCTACCTAAGAGAGGGAGAGAGATTTATTTTTATTCCCAAAAATGCACACCCAAATGAAAATGTAATTCTATCTTTTCAAACGAAAAAATAAAATATCAATGCACCCTAAACAATCTCTAAAGCAATTAAAAAAGAGATCTAGAGAACATCTAATATAAATAAACCAGAAATGTTTCCTATCTTTTCATGCTTGAAAAAGATGCATAAAAACTTGATGGAAAGATGATTTCACCAATGTTTCCAAACAAAACTAACTCTAATGCACGCAAATATCAAAACATATATTTCTTCTTAATGAAAGTAAGATTTAGAATTTCAAACAATCATGCACAAAACAAGAAGAAAATCGTTTAACATGCTTGTGAATAAATCAAAGGAAAGAGAAAACTAAAACTTCTCTTTGGAAGAGACAAGGAAACAAAGAACCAATCTCTCCTACCAAGAACTGAAAAACTCAGCATGCAAAAGGAAACAAAAATCATCCCACGCAAAGAAAGACTCAAAACAGCATGCATCACTCATGCATTCCAAGTCCAAAACAAACCAAAACCTACACATGAAAATGAAATGTGTATTTCCCAATTCTAACGAATAATATCTACAAAAAAGAGCAAGAGATTGCAAGCAATGAAATGAATGAAAAATCCAATGCAAGAAACATAAACTCTTCTTTAAATTCTAAGGGAATATAACAATCAAAACGACTACAGAATATACAATTGATGGCCCCTTCATAAATACACTTCATTTTCATCAAAAGTAAGCCAAAAAACACTCATATATCAAAAGACAATAGCCAAGTTTTGAAATCAAACAGGGACTAAAAATCCTACCTAGAACCACTTCCAGAGGCTTGTTGATAGAGCGGTTCTGAGGAGACACCGGTTCCTGCTAATTGCTCATAGGCGGTGGCAACACTTCTTGCTATCTATGTATAGGCAGTGGCACCATTTATTACCCACTGCACATGACCAGTTCCTTATAAAAATCCAGAACACAAGGAGAGAAAAAAAAATCAATCTATAGGTTGCAAAAACAATATTAAAACTGATGAATCAACATTAAAATAGAGCATATAAAGTCAAGGTGACTCAGATCTAAAGATATCTGATGATTTCAAACCAAAAATTCACTAAGTAAGATGGTAGATTCGATTGAAAAGATTGAACATTGGAGCTTGGATTTAGACAAGTGTTCAAAGACTAAGGAAGATCATATCAACTGAAGTTTGTATTCCCTAGCAGAGTTGCCATATTTGTTATCAGGAATATCACACCTTTTGCGGACAGAAGTTGTTCATCTAGTCTGAATGGTTCAGATCCAGAGAAAATGAGTCACAACTAGTTCGGAAGACTTTCCATACAAACTATAGATATCTGGAATAAAATATCTTATGGAATACCTACATAAACACATCAAACACATGACAACATCAAAGATACCAAAAAACTATCCATAGGTCTATATCAGTGACTAAGAAATCTGCTAATACACATGTGCTATTATAACACAACATATATATGGGAAAGGAACCAACTTTGCATTAATAGATGAATGAAATAGCTTACAACCTTTTTTCCTTAGTGTCGATGCACTCCTTCACAAGACTAACATCTCATCCCCGATAGCTCCAACTTGCTCCTCTATGATCTCTAATGGATTAGGTTAGGATGTTAATTCAACAACATAAATTTACTCTTTTCTTCTTCCCTCAACCATGGAGTATGAGCTTGTTTTTATAAGGCTCAAAGGGATAGGAATGGTTGAGAAATATTTGGGTGAGGTGGCCATGAGATCCCCAAAGCATGGATCTTGAGTTTAACTGACCCAGGTGAGTAGGGATAAGGCTAGTAATGAATATTTTGTTCTAGAAGCTTCGTGAAACCTCCTTTTTTCATTTTTTTAACAAGGGCGCCTCTTATACTCCCTTATGATAGAGTGGTGCAAGGTGACAACCGTTCCAAAAACAAAGGTGAAAGGTAGTGGCACCACTTGTCTTCTACATAACTCTGGTGGTGTTGTATAAAGTACCACTTATAAGCTTAAGGGTAAGAGCAGTGCTGGAGTTTTTATATGTAGGATCAAAATCAGAAGTTGGATTTTGCAATTTTCACGAAGTTTAAATTCCAAATTTCTTATTTCCTACTTTCCACTTCCACCCTTCTGAATCCTTCCGAGGTGTTGATTTAATTAGAAATCGAAAATCAAATTTTCAATCTTTTGCGAAGTTCAAACCTTAACTTTCTGCGTTTCGACTTTCTGCTCCCTCGCTTGGGAAAGTGGAAATCGGAAGCTAGGTTATCCATTTTTTATGAAGTTTAAACTTTAAATTTTTTATTCCAATTTTTTCCTTCCTCGACTCGGATTTATGTGACAACATTTCTGCACCGTCGATCTATACGGGCTATTTTGGACCATTGATCTACGAATCGCGAAAGGAGGAAGACGTGACTCTAACTTTTCCACGAACAAAATTCCTTTCTTTCCACCTCTGCTTTTTCTCTTCCACCCTTATGATTATATGTGAGGTTCTGATCTATGCAGAAGCATTCCAAACTGTCAATATATGCGAAAGTCAAAAATCAAGATTCCAACATTTTCTTGGCCAAAACCTACATATTCTGCTTCCGCCCTTTCGCTTCTACCTTTCGGAAAGTGTAAATCAGAAAGTGGAAAATCAATCTTTCTCTTCTTCCTTTAGTGGAAAGAGGAAATGAGAAGTCGAATTGTCCAATTTTCATGAAGTTCAAACTTTAATTTTCTGCCTCCACCTTTTCTTTTCCACCTTTCTAAGTCGTTGATTTGTGTGGAAACCTTATGGAACATCGGATCTGAAATTGCGGGAGGAAGGAGGTGGAGCTTTAATTTTTTTATCAATGAAAAATGAATTTTTCGATTCTGATTTTCACTCTGGTCTTTCTCGAGCTGTAGATTTGTGCGGAATCCCTTTGGATCGTTGATCTCCAATTGCGTAAAGTGGAAATCAAAACTTTAAATTTTCCATAACCAAAATTTTAATCTTTCTGATCCTTCTTTTATTCTTTCGTATTTCTTGACCATTGATATTATACCAATTCAACCTTGCTCATTGATCTTAAACCAAAAAGCAGAACCATCAAATAAGGCTTGTTTCCAAAGTCGTGCCTAAGGATTTCTTACCAAAAGGACAACTCAGGATTAGCAACATATTTCTACTTAAGCTTCTAGGAAATACAAGGTATGAACAGAGGCTTATATGAGTTTGGAAACAAGGGCAAGGGTGCTTTCAAAAATAAAAAAAATTGTAAGGAGGGGCCCCAAAATGGAAAAAAAAATGGGGAAGGATTTGCAATAGCAACAATTGGCGGTAGCTGGTGAACACAAATCTATGAAAAAAAAACTTTCTTTGAACAACAAGATTTTTGTATGGTACTATACTGTGAATGTTCAATGGTTGCTTAAATGTACTTCTAGAGACTTCTTTAAACTAGATGTATTCATTGGATGCAACTTTCAAGTGTCACATTTGAAACCATTTATTTGGGAGTAAGGTAACCAAGTGTTCAGTGTCTTGGTAACTCTCCTGGGGTTAGAGTATGAAGTTCATTTCACCCCCTGTCTTTAAGATTCCACCAGATAATACTCCATAAGATTGTAACAGAGTAATAAAGATGTATTCGTTTGTTCCTCATTCCCATGCTATTAGCATTCTTTGATGCTTTCTTTATGACTGAAAAATTATTGTGAGTCTTCCTTGATTTCTTCTTTTATTTTGAGAATTTGGTACAGGTTCTTCCATCCACAATATCCTTTTGTGTGGATGACAAAATTATTTTCTCACCATGCTCACAGACGAAGAATAACCTTGCTTATATTTTTTGTTTTGACAGCCCTTTTGGTTTGATGATTTATTTCTTCAGCATCATTTCTTTTATTGAAGACTGAATATTTTGGAAAACTGACTTTTTCAATCTAAGACTTTGGCTTCTTTGATTTGTAGAAATGGGATTATTTTGAATACCATACACCCATCATACCTGCTTCCTTTCCATGGGTCCATCATCATATGCTTCCTGAGATAGGTATTAATGTTAAAATGGATGAAACCCCAAGATAGTACTCCAGATCTCATGAGTTTTGGTTATTTCATAGGGCTTATAATAATTCAAATGCGATCTTGAATACTAGCTTCCTTTTCCATCATCTATCAATAGTCAAAGACTCTCATTATGATCGAAATTTATCATTTCCTCTTTCCCATAAGCAATTCCTGACAACCAAATATTTTGAGTTTAATCATATTCCTATACTTCCAAGAACCAAAAATCGAGTTGGTTTATTAAAAGAAAACAAACTAAGGTTATGAAATAAGATGAAACAAACAGGAAAATAAACAACTGGAAAAAAAAATCAATAAAAGCAAGTTTATTTATGTACAAAGGGTTTCTAGAATTCTAAGTGAAGTAATGTTTGAGACGAAGGCCATTTATAGAAATATTTTCTTCATATCCTTGTAAATATTCCAATTTGTAAGTTGCAAGGCCTGAATTCTCAGTCATTAGGTAGGGGCCAATACATAAATGTTGGAACTTTGTGTGTTTTCCCTTTTCTTCATGAGGATTATCCCATTTCAAAACTAGGTCTCCTACATCAAAGTTTCTTGTACCATATTTTCTATTGTCGAACCATATTTTGATGATACCTTGATGTTGGTTGAAATTATCTTTAGCCTTTTGTCATAGTTCCTCCAATTTTAAAAAAGTGTCAATTCATGCTTGTAAAACTTCACTACTAGAAACCCTTGAGGCTTGAGCTAACTGTGAAGACGAGAGAAGAATGGTTGGTGGAAATAAATCTTATTTTCCATATACCAGAGTACAGGGACACAATCCTATGGAATTATTTGGAGTGACCCTATCTTCCCACAGTGCATTTGGAAGGGTTGAGTGCCAATTTCTCTAATTTCCAATAACGATTTTCTTCAAAATTGGGATAAGGTTCTTATTTGTCCATTCTGTTAAACCATTTCCCTAAGGATAATAATTAGCTGAGTAATGAAACTTAATCCCCTTTTCATAAGAAAAATCAGTTATTTTAATGGATGAGAAATAAGATGCATTATAAAAAATAAGAGAAATTGGAAATCCAAACCTTGTCATAATGTTCTCTTGCAGGAAGTCAATGACAACATCTTTGTTCACTTTGTGTAATGGAATCGCTTCCACCCATCGTGTGAAATAATCAGTAGCCATAAGGATATATCAATGTTGTAATGAAGAATTCGGATTTATTTCCCCGAACATCTATGCCCCACTATTCAAACAACTCTGAAATAGTAATAGGTTGTAATGGTCCCACCACTTTTTTTAGTTTTCCACTACTCCTCTGACATACATCACACTTTCTTGCATAGGCATGGGAATATTTAAACAAAATTGGCCAGTAATATCCAGGTCTAAGTATCTTATGAGCTGTGGTATCCTCAGAATAATGTCCTCCTGCTGGTCCTTCATGCAATTCTTTGACTATTTTGGAGGCATCCTCTCTTTCCATACATCTAAGCAAAACTCCATCATAATTTTTTCTGAAAAGCACTCCATACATTATTTGATACAGTACTGACTTCAACTAAAGTTCTCTTCTCTTCTTGTAGCTCCAATTATTCGGTAGATATCCTTGTTGAATATAGTACACCAGATATTTGTACCAAGATTCAGGATCAGTGAAGATAGGACATACATCAATCAAGTTCACTCCAACTTCAGTCTCCAATCATGATCTTTCTTAGTTTGATTATCTGCCATCAACTTGCACAACCCTTGACCTTTGATTATGGTAGCTGGTTTGAATTCTAGGTCATACTCCTATAAGGCAATCACCCAATTCCCTCTTCACTCACTCAGTTCCTTTTGCACAAAAAGAGACCTAACAGCTGGGTGAGGAACTATAAATTTTGTTATGTTCTTTAGAATAAAGGGTCTGAATTATTTTTCTACCCTGAATACTGCATATGTTTTCTTGTTCACATCTGGGTAATTAAATTCATCCCGTTGTAACCCAGTACTCATGAATGATATTGGGTATTCATCTCTCGGTTTTTGTTTTTACGTAAGCACTACTATGAGAGAATTGTCTGAAGAAAAGGTATACAAAATAAAGCCACTTTCAAAGTCTGGACTATTCAAAGAAGGTTCATGAGCTACTGTTGTTTTGATATCTTTAAAGGCAACTTTATCAATGTCAGTCCACTTGAACTGTACAGTTTGCTTCACCATTTATTGCATAGGCTTCACAATTTGAGAAAAATCAAGGACAAACCTTTGAACAAAATTTATTATGCCCATAAATGATTGCATAGATTTCTTATTATGGGTCATGGGAATCTGAGTTATAGCCTCAAATATCTCTTGATCTATTGAGATTCCCTTCTTTAAGATGATGTGTTCCAACAATTTCCCTTCAAGAACTACAAAGATGATTTTCTTTGGGGTTATTGATATACCATATCTTCTACAACGGTTAAAAATATGTTTCAATATAAAAGCATGGTATTATATTCTCTTGGAGAAAACTGTTACATCATCCAAGTACACTACTGCACAATGGCCACTTAAACCTCTGAATGCAATTTCCATGGCCCTCTGAAATGTGGCTCCGACATTCATGTGGCCAAAAGGAATTCTTCTATAAGCGAATGTTCCCCACTTTTTATGAATTGTTGTATTTAATCGGTCCTGCTCAGCCACTAACACTTGATTACAGCCTAAAAATATGTCTAATAGGGAGAACATTTCTGAGCCTGAAACCATCTGTAAAATATGTTCTATTGGTGTAACCAGATATTTATCATTATCTGATGCTCTATTTAAGTTCCTGAAGTCAACTCACAACCTTATCTCTCCTAACATTTTTCTCATCGGGACTAGATTGGCCATGCATTTTGAAAGTCGAACCTTGAAAATGATCTTTGCGTCCAGTAACTTCTTTACTTTGTTATAGGTCAGAGGTTCTAACTTTGGGTTCATCTTTCTAACTTGTTGTTGAAATTTTTTTTCTCCTGTTTTGATGGGAATCAAATACTGGATGATGTGAGTTTCATAAGTCTTTATATCTTCATACATTGAGGTGAAGATGTCTTTGTGTTGCTAAAACAACTTCATGAACTTACATCTTTCCCCAGGAGAGCAACATTTTCCCAAATTTACATATTTAAGTTCATCTTTTGATCCCAGATTGACCAGCTCATGTTGCATTAATGAACTATTCATCTTCACATTGGTTGGTTTCTGGAATTTACTCTGCAAATCAAACATCCCTTCGAGATTTCTTACTTCTTTAGGCATGCAATTTCCTTGAATTCCATCTTCATTTTTTAAACCTGACAAATGTTCATCTTCATCTATTATGGATTATTTAAAATCTTCTCCATTTGTCAAAAAATATATGATCTATTCATCGTCATCGAACACCCTCAGATTTGTAACATTGTCAGGTACCAATGGCCCAAAAATCAATTCAATAGAACACTTTTTATTAGTTAACACTAATATAGATGCATAAGTAGCTAATAAATTATCTGCAACATTCTGCAATCTACTTACTGCATTTATATTGAAAGCATTGAAGAGCATAATCAAATTCCATACCTCCAACTGGTATCCCTTAAGATGTGGAGATAAACAATGAATGGTGTTTCTTACTTTTCTGACTACTATCTCGGAATCCCCCCAAAATTTTAAATTTATAACCTCAAGTTCAATAGCCTTTTTCAGGACCAAGAATAGAGCCTCATATTCAATAGTGTTATTCGTGCATTCGAACTCTAGTCTACAAAAGAGGAACTATTTATTCTTATCTAGATCAATCGAGATGAATCCTGCCCCTGATCCCTCTTGGGTTTTAGACCCATAAAAATACAGAAACCAAAATCTATCATTTAACTTTAACTGGTTAGTATCATCTCCTATGTTAGTCACTAAGTTCACCATATTACAATCAATATTATCAACCCGTGAGAATTGAAGGAGATCGTACTGTGTGCCTGATTCAAAACTGGCCTCTTCAGCCTATTAGTTCCCTAGTTCAAGTTCCAAATAGTAATTTCCCAATACTTAAGACAAGAAGTCCACAGGTTCATTTCCCCTTCTAACTAAGTTACATAGTACTTCATGTGTGGTTCTCTCAGTATTTTAATTTGGTTTTGAACATTGTTGAATGGAAGCCATATGTGAGACAGTAGTTGCAAAGTAACCATTTAGTTTCGTTGACCAGTCCCTACTCAAAATTAATCCATATGCTTCTGGTATATCCACTACCATAATATATATAAACTGAAAAAATCTGGGATTTGCAGACAAACAAATCAAAACATCTTTCATTTCCCCTGTGACTTTAACAACAGATCTATCTAATTTAATTATCCGATATTGGGATGGTATGGGTTGGCCATTAATACTTTTACATATTGAAAGTGGCATGACATTTGATGAAGCCCTAGAATATACCAAACCGTTATGTACGTTATGATTAAAAATATCAAATGATAACAGAAAAGGTAAAGTCTGAGATTTAGAATTTCCCCCAATGCTTTCTTTATTTACTTCATCATTAGATTCTATGGATTTTGGGATACTGCTAGGATTTGCATCAAAAAATTCTAGAATTTTCCTCCTTTGAAGAGGAAAATTACATAGTTCAAATAGATAATTTTTTGCCTTCATTTTCTTAATTTCTTCTATGATATCATACCCCATGCCATGTTCTTTAGGAGTCTCTGTTTTATTTTCCAAAGTTTCTATAGGTTTATTAATTGCTGTCTTCATTGGTTTGTTAACTACTGGGATTGCCTCTTTTGTATTTACTAGATTAGGATTATGTGTTATTTTATTAGTACTAAGAATTTTCTTCATGTCTTCTTTAAACGTCTTTATCTTAGGCAGTGACAAACTTTCATCCACTAATGGCCCTTTAATATTAGTCTTGACATTTACTGATGACACTTGAATTTCCTCAAAAGGTTCATCTTCACTAAGCCCCAAAGTAGGTGCCCAATCCCATAATACCATAGTGGTTTCTTAATTTGTTTGTTTTGGCTAATTAGTTTGGGTTTTCTCTTCTCCGGGATCTGCCATTTGGGTATCTAACCTTTGGATCATAACCTGAGTCATTGAATTAATCCACTGTGGACAACTTTTCTCAGGATGAGGTTCATGGTGAAAAGTGCATAAGTGATCCATGCCTACTTCATTACAATTTGGAACATAAGACTTATGCACAGGTTGTTGGGATTGTCCAATCTCTTCCCTTTTTTTGTAATAAAGGTTGAATGGATTTCTATATGAACTAGTTTCCTTATCCTTTTCCATGTCTATTAATTTTTTTGACAATTTCTGCACCATTTTCACCAGACTTTCTAGCTCATTAGAGTGTTCTTCTTTGGTCTTATTTAACAACAAAGGCCTTTTGCTTGTGGTGTGTTTCAATTCAAGTTCTGGAGAATTATTTTCTATACTATCCAGATATGCCTCTACTTTCTTGGCATCTTCATATTTTTCTACCAATGTAACCTTACCATCCCTTTTGACAAACATTGCTATCGGTGGATCAAGTGTTGTAGTATAATACTCTATTAGAGACTCTTCAGCTGGTTTTTTTGCAGCACTAAAGTTAATCAATAAGGTGGTGAACCTATGATTAAAGTCTTGGACCTTTTCTTTCTTCTCCATTCTCATATATAGTAATTATTTCATGAGAGTGGCTATGGTTTTCTGGTTGCCAAATTTCCCTAAGAATTCCTTTTGAAAACCATCCCAATTTACTATTGAATTAGCTTGCAGAATAAAGTACCATTGAGATGCTCTAGGTTCAAAAGCATGTTGAAAAATTATGCAAACCACATCTTCATGGTCAAAATTTAAGAGACTCAAAGCCAAATAAAAATTATGTGAGTGATCTTTAGTATAAACACCCTTTCCAAGATCAAATTTTTGTAATACCTTTTGTGGGTTCTTGGGCAATTCATGGAATGGAGTAGTCAGGTTGAGTGGCATTATTTCTCTCCATGAAGGTTGATTAACATAAGCCATGATTCGAGGTGAAGAATGTGGTGGAGACTGACTAGACACTGAAAATGTAGGGTATTCTGGATCTAATTGATCTAGAGGATGAAAAATTTCTTGGATGGATAGATCTACCAGTTTTTCCAAATTTTCAACAAGAATTGAATCCTTAGTGTAAGAGGCTAGCTTCTTGGAATTTTTCCTTCTAGGTAATGCAGGAATAACTTTTAATCCCCCAACTTTCTTGACGTAGGATCTTGTTTGTCTCCTAAACAAATCTACTTCTTCAAATGGGACAACATACAAACATTATGATTCTTCTTACCTAGAACCTATCTGTTCTTGTTCTTGTTCTTGTCCTTGTAATTCAGGAAAAATACCTTTAGGAAAATGTTATTGGATGATTTCCCAGTGTAATCTTCTCTAAAAAATGGATTTCCTCTACCAGTCATTCAGTGCCGGGTGCCCTCCTTTTAGCGCCAATTCTATTGATGCCTAAAAAAATACCAGGTACCAATCAGTAGGGTTTCTCCCCGGTGAACGATCCCAATTAGATCATACATCGTTTGGTGTGGGGAATCCATTCGGTCCACGGTTCCAACTACCATAGATTAAATTCTTTAATCTTTTATTGGTTAGGGCCTAGTCCATCGTTTATAATATTTTTTTTAAAGAATGATATGCATGTTCCTAAGCTAAATGCATGTTTAATCTAGATCTAAAACTAAACTATTATATCCTCAAACAGGGAGAGAATTTAGAGTTTAGAGTAATATACTATAAATTCTCATAAAGGTCTAACAGATTGTCGTACAAACACAATAATCACATTTGCAGTAGAAACAATACTAGAGGTAGCTCTAATATAATTAAACCATTTATTACCGTTTCAACAAAAACATTTATATAGACATCATACATTCATGACCAAGGAAATAGTTCCAAGAGGTTAGAACAATCTCTTTATATGATGTATCGAAGAAAGAAGAAATAGTTCTACAATATGTATTCCACAAATTCTGATTAAATCTCTGTGTAGGCCCTTTTTTCCACCAAAATGATCCTTCTTATTAGCAAAGAGGTAGCTCTTTTACAACAATAGTTCAAAACTATTTCACCAGGAAAAAGTCCGTTCTTGATGCTCTACACCTCCTATTTAGAGTGTTATGGAATCCCAATACTAACCTTGAAACAAATCCAAATTTAGTTACATAAATCCTAACAAAATATGATCTGGCATATTTTCCATTATCACAAAAAAAAAATCGAGAAAACATGCTAGAACATGCATGGTGGATCAGTTTGGGAAATTTAATAGTAGGGAGTCAGGATTGCTTACTGAAAATGATATTTAGAACCTCTCCAATCAGTCTACAATGGCTTCCTTCATCTTTGCATATTCATAAAGTGAAATCCCTTACAGTCGACGATCAAGACTATATCTTCATCTGAACAGTCCACTGATGTACCCTTTAGCCTATTTTGCAATCCGCTAGCCTGATAAGCTTCATGCTCTTTTCCAAGAGAAATTAATCTCCACCTTAGATATTGAAATTTGATCGATATTGACCATTAAATTTTTCTGAGCTAGTGAATTTTGTTGATTTCGGAAGTTTGTTTGTCCTTGCAAGGTTAATTAGTGTATTTTTTCTCTATCGTAGATCTAATTCTGAGTAGATCTCCTCTATTGAAAGATGAAACCCTTTAACCAATTCAACATATTTCAAAAAATATTTTCCATGGGAAAGTTGACTCAGTGAAATGCATGCCCATCGTCGATCTGACTCCACCTTTGATCTTGGTCATTGAAATATGTATCCTTTTAACCAATTACGTGGCTTTGAGAGATTTATTTCATTCACGCAAGTGAAACCAGCAGAATTATTCCAAACCATAGATATGTATCTTCCTTGAATCTCGTCCGTTGAAAATTTCAACCTTAAACCGATCTCGTAATCTCCCATACTAGCTTGTTGAACCATAATACCTGCAATACATAAAAAGAACATCATGAGAGATATGTCTATTTATGAAACAACAATATTCTGTTAATGGCCACTATAAATAATAACTGTATTTTCAATTGTAATTTTAATGATCAGTGTCATTTATCTAAACATTAAAAAACATGATGATTAGCACCTTGTTAAGCAAGAAAAATATTTAGTTTAAGTTCTGTGATAAAGATTTCTCAATTTCCCAATGGTTCAAGTAAAAAATAAAACAGAGGTTGGACGACTCAGATCATCTCAAAAGATGGATCGGTTATAATTTAAACGGTTATATGATGCAACCTTGATAGCTCCTTTCCTCCCTTTTATGTTCATTGATTTTATTCTGGAGTCATCCCTGGAGATTGATCTATTCAAAAGTTAGAAATCGGGATTCCAATTTTTCATGACCAAAACCTTTGCTTTTCTGACTCTGACTTTTTGCCTCTGCCCTTTGCAAAAAGAGGAAATCGAAAGCCGGATTTTTCAATTTTCACAAATTTTAAATTCCAACTTTCCGCTTCCACCCTTTCTAATCCTTCTGAGCCGTTGATTTATGCAGAAGATTTCTAAGCTATTGCTTTAAGTAGAAATTAGAAATCGCTTTTCAATATTTCACGAAGTTCAAATATTAACTTTCCACACCCGCCCTTCAGAAAGCAGAAATCAAAAGTTAGGTTCTCCAATTTTTATGAAGTTTAAACTTTAAGTTTCCACTCCCGCATTTCCACTTTTGCTTTTCTGCTTCCGCAACTTGGATTTCCATGACAACCTTTCTGCACCATCGATCTATACGAGCGATTCTGGACCATTGATCTACGAATTATGGAAGGAGAAATATGAGACTCTAACTTTTCCACAACGTGAATTCTATCTTTTTTCCTTTGCTTTTCCTCTTCCACCCTTTTGATTCTTTCTGAGCTGCTGATCTATGTAGAAGCATTCCAAACTGTCGATCTATGTGGAAGTCAGAAATTAGGATTCTGACCTTTTCTTGACCAAAACCTGCATCTTCCGCTTTCACCTTTCGGAAAGCAGAAAGTGAAAAATCAATCTTTCCCAAGGTTCAAACCTTAATTTTCCTCTTCCTCCTTTTTCGGAAAGCGAAAATCGAAAGTTGGATTGTCCAATTTTCATGAAGTTCAAACTTTAATTTTTCTCCTACTCTTTTTCTTTTCCACCTTTCCGAGTCATTGATTTGCATGAAAACCTTCTGGACCGTCGGATCTGAGACTGCGGAAGGCAAGAGGAAGAACTTTAACTTTTTCATAAATGAAAAAATGACTTTTTCGATTCCTCTTTTCCGCTCCTAGCTTTCTTGAGCTGTTGATTTGCGCAGAAGCCCTTTGGATCGTCGATCTTAAACTATGGAAAGTAGAAATCAGAACTTTAACTTTTCCATGCCCAAAATTTTAATCTTTCCGCTCCTGCTTTTGTTCATCCGCTTTTATGCTTCCGCATTTCTTGACCATTGATATTATTCGGATTCAACGCTGGTCACTGATCTTAAATAAAAAAAAGTGGAACCTTCAAATAAGGCTTGTTTCCAATGTCACTCCTAAGGATTTCTTACCAAAAGGACAACTTAGGCTTAGGAACATCTTTCTGCTTAAGCTTCTAGGAAATATTAGGTATGCAGGGAGGCTTATCCGAGTTGGAAAACAAGGGAAAGAGTGCTTTCAAAAATAAAAAAATTGTAAGGAGGGCCCCCAAAATGCAAAAAAAAATGGGGAACCATTTGAAGCAACAACAGAGAGTTATGAACAATAGGAGGATTTTGGACAATGGTAGGAATCCGAGGTTGAGAAGTTTGGATTAGAGGATTTCTTTATTTTTTCTTTACAGTATTATGGATATTATTCCAAATTGAATCTAACAAATAAGACTGAAGTCTATTTGGATTAACAACATATTTTAAATCTGATTTAGACTTAGATCTTAAGAGAGACTATTCAAACTTTGTTTCCAACTCAAAATCTTTAAAGCTGAGAAATTATTCTTGAGTTTGAGAAGATGACCTTTCTATTTTAGAATTACATACTTATTCTTTACCACGTCTTCTCCTAATTAAACTTTATGTATCTTCCACACTATATAAAGTTTTAGAAATAGGGTTACCTCTTGTGTGTGCTCTCATGAAAGTCAAGATCTCATATTTTAAAACACATTCTTGATAATTAATTTGGAGTCACTAGAGAAAAAAAGCAACTGACTTTGAATGTAAGAAGCTCTATTTTCCCACATAAATCCAATCTTCTTGAAAATTAGTGTCATTCTTCCCAGGGAATATTTGAATTCTCGTTCCCCAGCAACAGAGCCAGGATGTTAGCACTCAAAATTTACCCCCAGTTGTGAAAGTTTAATCCCAAGGTAACCACAAAACCAACCTTTAGGAGGACAATTGGCTTCTTTAATTCCAAAGAGAGATATCTCAATAGATAAAATAACAGGCCATAAATATTTGGAAACAAGTAAAATTTAATAGTAACAGTGGATGAAACTGGTTCTCATTGAGAATGGAGTCATATGATAACAAGTAATGACAGTGCTTTGTGATGGAATTTTAAACAGAGGCAGGGTAGCTACTCCTTTACAGTCAAAATGTTGATTTTCTGGTGATAAGGAAGAGTAAGAAACAATCCATTAATATGGGCATCTCAGGATGAATCCAATATTTACTTTAGTGGAAAACGATTTGTGAATGCTTGAAAGAAAAGGATCAGAGCGTATGATTATGAATTCTAACCTAGTAAACACTCATACAAGAATGAAAAGATAACAAAATTGAAAGGTAGGTAGGAAACAAATGAGCATGAAGAGAGAAAGTACAGACTGCAAAGTTAATAACACAATAATCTCTACCAAAAAACCTACTTGGCTCTGAAATATTTATTAATATTCAAAACTCTCTTACAATAATAAGTTTTTCTCACGGGTTCCAACCCTCAATACATTACAAAATGTTGCTTAAATATATAAAAATGCTCCTTGAGCTATTAAGTGTTTATATTCTAAAAATAGGAAAAAATAACTACCTTTATTGCAATTGTCATGTACCTCCTAACAAGCTAACTAAGAATTCTATTACATTTTTCAAAATAAAATTAGTCTTCAAAATTACTTGAATTTCTTTATTGATGCAGTTTGTACTTTGTTCTTTCAAACTTTTCTAGTGTCTTCCACTAGTCCACAATTGGAAGCTCTAGGATGGCCATTTCATTTGCTAATACCCTCAATTCCACTTGATACACATATGAAATGGGTGGAAATTGGGAACAAATTTCTCTAAAATTATTTATTATTTCAAAATCCACTTCCAGTTTTCCCACCACAGGTTTTCCTAGCAGGGACTGGTTTATATCCTCAAACTTCTTTTGATCCAACTTGCATTTGACCAGGAAAGCATGATATTCCACCTAAGAGAAAATTCTACCATATTCTTCCCAAAAGGAAGGAAAACCCTTTTGAAAGAGTGACACAAACGAACATTTAAAAATATTCACTTGATGCTGCATTATGCCTATCTTTTCCTGCACAGTGTCTATGTGTTGATGCTTTCCCACTACCTTCCTAGCCTAGGTGATCACTGTAATTCTGTCTTTATTCCCATTTTCCTCGAATCATGTTTCAACAAGGAATTCATAAGATTAATTGTATTCTTAGTTGTATCTATAGGCTTCTTATTTAAAGCTTCCTTTACTGTAGTGCAACTCTGTCCGGAAGCATTTATAACCATTTCCTTATCCAAAATATAGTTTAAATAAGGCCTAAGCTTAACATATTTAGCAATGATCATATCCCAGATAAGATGCCTTGCTCCCTGTATTGGCAATTTCCCAGATATCTGTTTTAATATTTTATCATTTTTATCCAACAATTCTTTATATTTATTTTCAAGTGCTTTTCTTTCTTCTTTCTTCTTCCTTCTTTAAAACTGCATCAACCATATTCTTATTATGGGTTTTCAAACCAACAATTTCTAAGTCCTTGAAACTTATCTGGGACATAGATTGCACAATAGATTATGTATTTGTTTGTGCAAAAGGTTGAATTATCTGTACCTCATATTCTTTACTTTTATCCTCTTTCTCTTTTTCTAGAACATATTTTTTTTTCTTTTAGGACAATATATATATTTTTTAAAACATCTTTCTTTTTTCCCATTCTTTATTTTCATCAGCAAGCTTCAACAGTTTTTCTTTGCTATCAGTAAGCTCATCACCTAGTAGCTCTTTTTCTTTCTCCAGGTTAGTCAGTTATGAAGCTTGAATTAGTTGTGTACAGGGATCTTCAATTTATTTTTAAGCAACTGAATTGTGTTTTCCTTCTCTGCAAGGATATCTAGAGTGACCTATACCTTAGTGGATTCACTATCTATATCCAGCAAATACCCTTGGAGTTTTTTTATTTCTTACTGGTGTGCTTTATTTTCCACCTTTTCTTGTCTTAGCTGGTTTTATATTTTCATCTTTGTGGATTTTAATTTGGACACTTTCAAGGTGGATTTCATCTATTGATGAAATTTTCATTAATGCCATCATGGACTTGTAGTGGCCCCATAGGAAGTTATTGATGCCACCAAGTCCCTCTTACAGTGCACAGGTCTGGATGATCCCAGTACCCTTACATCCAATTCCTTGGATCCCATAAATTGTTGGTTTGTGCTTTGAAGCACCTTGTACCTAGTTGGCAAGGTCCATGTACCCACAAGGTTGGATCTTGGAGCCACCACCTTTTTAACGATGATGAAGACCTTAGAGATGGTGTTGAAGCCCTTGCATATTTTGGAAAATCATTAATGACCCATTCTATGGTCATTCATGCTCTGATGGTGTCATGCTACTTTGGAAAAGGTTTGGCAACCCCAAATGTGATGTCATTATATATATTGACCCTTGTAGGTCCCCTTGTGTGGTTAAGATGGTCGAAGAAGCCCATAAAGTCTCTTACTTTATGAAGAAGCTCATGAAGTCTCTTACTTCATGAAAAAGCCCATGAAGTGTCTTACTTTATGAAGAATCCTTGAAGTAATGGTGAAGGTAATATGGGTCACTTGTAGGTTGATGGGTCTTAGAACCCTTGGAGATGGTCATAGGGCATGGGGAAGACTTGGCATCCACATAGGGTGGCATGATAGCACTTGGATACTTGCTTGAATCCACTATGGCGCATTGATAATGGGGTGCTTGGTCATACATTCCATGATGATGGGTTCCTTGATGACGACATGGTGGAAACACTTGCATGGCACACATGCCTTGATCTTGAGGTCAAGTGCATACCCTTGGCTAAGGGTCCTTGGTCCTCGATGAAGCCTCTTGTTTGATTGATGACGATGAGTATATGGTGGATACCTCCTCCTTGTTGATGTTAAGTATGTGGGTGTGAATACCATTGAATCCCTCATTGCTTTGACGGTTTCCATTGAATCCTTTGACCTTGGAGCTTATGCATAAGGTAACATGGTCTTCGGCACTTTTATGCGTGGAATATTTAAAGTCCTAAACAAATTGAATAATTTAAGGCTATTATACAAAGAATTTAAAAATAAAACCATCATAGGGAGATAATATTATTCAATCCATTTCTATTGATATGTGGAGCATCTTCTAACTCCTTACAGTTGAAGAGATATGAATATTTGAAGTTGGTGTACCCCACCTTTTTGGGTGAGCCGACCAAACAAAAGAGAATTTAATTATTTGTAATTTTGAATTGCATGATGACCCAGTTTGAGGTACTAATTTCCTCCATGGCCTATATACATAGAATATCAAATATTTCATTTGTTCATCAATCAAGTCTCTCTTTGGTACTTCACAACTCTTGGAGAAAAGTGTGAAACTTTGTGGAGGAGAAATTTTTGGGCATCATCGCTAAAATTGACATAACTTTCTCATAAGAAATCCGAATGAAAAAATTATTGGCTCGTTGGAAAGCTTGTTACAAGGGATATTTGGTGACATGATATAGAGTTTATTTTGGTTTTTCTATTTTTTATTCATCTTTTGATCTTTGAAAAGGTATGGTTCATGCTTTTGGGTTTATCTTGTGATGACGCATGTCTCTCTGCATGGATAGAGTTCATCTTTGATCTTAGTATGTGAGACTCTATATTGGTATATATATTTGAGGTAATTATGGAGGCTATGATGATGATTTTTCACACCTTTATACTATGATATGATACACTTTATGATGATAATGCATGTGATAATGATGTACACTCTATGATGTTGATGCACTCCTATACAATACGATGTACATGCATACCATAGTGTGATGATGCATACACAATGAACAATGAGATGATGATGAGTATGCATACCTTGTGAGGATGATACATACCTATGATGATGATGATGACATGTTCAAATAGTCCTTGATGATGGTAATGCTTTGATGATCAGTGAGAGCAGTAGTGTCTCTAATGTACATGAGCATTGATATATACCAATAGTGTTGATAAGCAGTATTGATGATGATATTGATGATTAAATGTTCAGAACTCAATGTTTGACGAATTGATAGTGACCAAAAGTGTTGCAGTAAAATTGATGAGAGTGATGAGTAGAAGACCAACAATACTGAGCGCATGACCAAGAGCATCGATGAGCAGGTTTAGTGATGATTGAGCTGCAAATTAATGACAATTACTGATTGGCATCAAGATTGTAAGTGGAATCTTTCACTTGAGTATTGGAATCCACAAATCCTTCTTAGTTGGAGCTAAGTAAACCAAGCTAGGTCATGTTATGAGAGTTGGTGCTCTTTTCATCAGTTGGTGCCGAATGTAATCAAGAATATTGTAGTCCTCCATTACCATAATAAAGAGAAAAAATGCATATATTCTTGTGTCTCTTTGATGTGATGAATGCATTTATGACTCATGATTAATTTAACTGATTGAATTGGTAACATATTGCTTCATATACTCTAATTGATTAAAAGAGGGTAAAAAGTTTAAATTCCTCTCACACTAATTCACCTCCCCTCTCAGTGTGGCCATTGTGTCCAACAATTGGTATCAAAGTTGGCCTTTGTCACAAGCCTTGCAAGCTTGATGGAGATCCATGGAGACATAATGGAGGAAAAATCAGAGTCATCAAAAAATTATGTGCCTATACTAGATGTTAGAGACTATTTCGATTGGAGGAGCAAGATGAAGGCATATCTGAAGAATTTTGGTGTTTGGGAGATTGTGATCAATCCACCCGCTCTAGCAAATAAGAAGGGAGAATTATCTCCACAGAAGGAAACAAGGAAGGGAAATACCACAGCCTTGAAGTTCTACATGAATGGAATTCCCGGCTCAGTGAAGAAAGTTTAGGGGATTACACTTCAGCCAAAGACCTTTGGTTCAAGTTGTAAAGTTAGTATTAGAATGCAATAATGGACACGGAAAAGACAGAACATGAATTAGAAAACAAACCCATGAAAGAGGTAAACCAGGAAGAATACAAGAAAGAAGAGGAATCCAGTAAAGCTATGGATTCTTTTGATTGTAATGATAGCTTGTGTGATGAAATTGAGAATGTTATTGCAGAAAATGATGAAAGGCTATCAAAGGTTGCACAAGGGATACATATCACCTTGTTAAATATTGATCTCATAGTAGATTGGGTCATAAGTGTAGTAAATCTAAACCATAGTGAATTCACAAAGTTAAAAAATAAAATCTTAGATTCTTTGAATGAATATCAATAGAAGACCATGACAATGAAAGTGCTTCTTGTGAAGCTCAAACATAAGGACAAAGAGTTGTGAGATCTGATGAAAGACAAGGATGCTGAAGTTGAATGACTAAAGACTGAATTGATCAGTCAAAAGAAATAACAAGAAGAGCATGCTGAAGATCTTGAAGAAACCAGGGAGGATAATCATGATCCGAAGACTCAGCTAGAGGAAGCCAAGAGGATAGAAGAAATATTGAAGAATCAGTTGGATGAAAAGGAGAAAAAAATCCAAATTCTGGCAATGGACGTTGTTGGTCTCAAGAAGAAAGGTGAAAAGAATGATTTTTTTGTCAAGTTTAAGAACAGTTGAGTTTTCCTAGATAAGATCTTGGATTTCCAAATATCTCCATGTGACATGACTGGTCTTGGTTACAAGAAGGAGAAATAAAAATATGAAGATGACACTTGGTCTCCAAAACTCCAAAAGTAGGTCTATCAACTTCCAAAGTTGCTCCCCATGGATCTACACACGACAACAAAGACCTTGGAATTTCAAGAATGCAACAAAGAGTTAGGTCTATTCCTCAAAGCAAGCTTAGAAAAAAAACAACTCTAATATGGAACCAAAGTACCAGGTATGAAAGTGGATTTAATGGCTATTGTTATTTTTGTCCTAACTTTGGTCATAAGGCTATGGATTGTAGACTATAAGGAAGAAGAAGTGGTGGAAATCCCAATGAAAAATTCAGATGCTAGACATGTAACCAAGCAAGACATATTGCTGCTACTTGTCACACATTGAGATGCTACACCTGTAGTGGGTTTGGCCACAAAGCTCAATAATTTGCAAGTCAAAGAAGTCAACCAAGGAGGATTCCTTCATACACATGAACAAGAAGAACCAATAAACCTTGGAGGAAGACCAATGCATGAAATTTGAAGATTAGAAGAAAAAGGCCTACAGTCATGGATACTCTCAGGCATGGAGAAATGAAGTTGATCAAATAAGTATTGGAAGTTCCAACAGCTCATTCAGGTGTTGGATATGAAACCACGTTGGTCACATTCCTACATATTATTGTACGATGAGATGTTATGGTTGCAGTGACTAGTCTAGCAATATCAAGATTGCTGAAATACACGAAAACAACCCATGAGAAGTTTCCTATAAACTCATCAAGGAAAGAAAGTAAATATGAAGGAACAAATACTGAAAGGAAAAATTCCAAGAAGCAAGTATGGATGAAGAAGACAGAGCAGTTACAGATAGGAGAGGTTGATCAGAGAAAGGAGGATTGATTCCATAGGAAAATCCAAGTGTAAGGTATCTAAAATACCTTAGCACACCTTAAGTTCATGAGGTTGGAGGATGAACTCAAAGGAGAAAGAACAACTACTCCAAGCATATAGACCAATACTAGGATCATGCATATTGACAGGGGAAGCAGTGGTCAATGATTAGTAATTTCAGATGCAGATATGTGGACACCTTTTTCAATTGATTCCAAAAGGGGAGATATGAAGACAAAAGGGGAGCATGCTTGCAGGGGGAGTATGATTTGTTGACATCAATGACAATAGGGGAGATTGTTGATGAAATTTTCATTGATTCCAACATGGAATTGTAGTGGTCCCATAGGTAGTTATCGATGCCACCAAGTCCCTCTTGCAGTGCAAAGGTATGAATGATCCCAATATACTTACATCCAATAACTTGGATCCCACACAGAGTTGGTTTGTGCTTTAAATAACCTTGTACCTAGTTGACAAGGTCCCTGTACCTACAAGGTTGGACATTGGAGCCACCAACTTGTTGACGATATTGAAGACCCTAGAGATGGTGTTGAAGCCCTTGTAAATATTGGAGAAGAATTAATGACCAATTCTATGGTCATTCATGCTTTGATGGTGTCATGGTACCCTAGGATAAGGTTTTGAAAGCCCACAGATGATGTCATCATGATGGATCTTGACCCTTGGAGGTCCCCTTGCATGGTTAAGATGGTTGAAGAAGTCCATGAAGTCTCTTAGTTTATGAATAATACTCTAAGTAATGGTGAATGTAATATGGGTCTGTTGTGGGTTGATGGGTATTAGAACCATTGGAAATGATCCTAGGGCATGATGAATACTTGGCACCCACATAGGGTGGAATGATAGCACTTGGACACTTGCTTGCATGCCCTATGGAACCTTCGTTATGGGGTTCTTGGTATTATACGCCATGATGATGGGTTCCTTGATGATGGTATGGTGGACACACTTGCATGACACACATGCCTTGATCTTGAGTTCAAGTGCATACCCTTGGCTAAGGGTCCTTGGTCCTTAATGAAGTCTCTTGTTTGATTGATGGTGATGAGTATATGGTGGATACCTCCTCCTTGTTGATGTTAAGTATGTGGATGTAAATACCATTGAATCCCTCATTCCTTTGATGATTTCCATTGAATCCTTTGACCTTGGAACTTATGCATAAGATAACATGGTCTTTGGAACCTTAATGTGTGGAATATTTGAATTCCTGAACAAATTAAATAATTTAAGGGTATTATACCAAGAATTTGCAAATAAACCCATCATAAGGAGATATTTACTGCAAATCCATTTCCGTTGATATGTGGATCATATTCTAACTCCTTACGATTGAAGAGATATGAATTTTTGAAGTTGGTGTACCCCACCTTTTTGGGTCAACCGACCAAACAAAAGAGATTAATTATTTGTAATTTTCAATTGCATGTTGGCCCAGTTTGAGGTACTAAATTTCCTCAATGACCTATATAAATATAGTATAAAACAATTCATTTGTCCATCAATCAAGTCTCTCTTTGGTATTTCACAACTCTTGGAGAAAAGTGTGAAACTTTGTGAAGGAGAAATTCTTGGGCATTGTTATAGCTGATTTTACCACACATGGTTGATCACATATTTATGGTCTTCCCTATCCCTCTGCAAACTCTTTAGACCCCATGGACATATATTATCCTTTGATGTTCCAAGATCATCCCTAAAAAACCCCAGTTTATTGTTTTACGTGACTTTTAACCCCATACTAGCATGTACACGTGAATTTTGACCTCAAACCCATGTACATTGGGATGTGTACATAAGTCCAAACATTTTTGGAATTTTCTTCATATGAGTCTGAATAACTTGACTCTTGTCCTTACAAATTCCTTGAGAACGCTCGGATTTGACCCTCCATTACCCTTTTGGAGTGCTATATAAGGAACCCTTTGGATACATTGAAGAGGAGGAAGTGAAGAGAAAAGAAACTATAGTCATTTGTTGCCTCAGTTTGCTTATACTTGAATCTGCATTTGTTTATCCCTTTGGAGCACTTTTTGTTGTTCCCAATCTTACCTTTGTCTTCTGAGCTTGCTATCGATAGATGGAGGATTGAGGTGGTGGAGGCCCAGGTGGAGGACTTGGTTTCTCCGATTCGTAGACATGCCGATAGAGATTGTAATTTGTCACTCTTGAAATATCTAATTTTATTAATAGAAATATCATTTTCTATCCAATGATGTGCATTTGAATATGAATGTTGTTTCCATGGGTGTATTTGATTTCTTATACATTGTTGGATATATATCCTAGAGCAGGTCTAACACATTATTATAGAGCATGCTTGTCTTGTTTGTTGTTGTTGAGAGCGAATTGATAATGCAAGAGTCAATTGGAAAAGCTCAATGGGGATCTACTTCAATCGTCCGAAACAAGGTACTATTTGGTATCCCTTAGTGTTAGATGTTTGGTTTCTATTGCATATTGGGAAAGATTGATTTATGGTGTCTAACTGTTTATTGTGGTACACCCCAAGCCATAGGAATTTTCTCTCTGTAACAGAATTGGAGACTCCGCGTATAATGGAATTCAAGGACCATGGATCCTAGTTGTGCATCTAGTGGAACTCAAAACCTTCCAGATGCCGTTAGTGGAAATGGTTGCATCAACATGGTGAAATCTACTAGTGTTTTGACGCATGCGGAATACTATGTGTTAGGCGAAATATATGTCGTAATAATTACGTTGCAGTGCAGTTGCCCAACTACTTACTTATCAATCCGGGGTACGTAAACTGATGAAGCACGTGCACTATTTTTGCAGGACTGAAGTAGATCTAATCTAACATAATCTAATTTGCTGAATTCAAATTAATCTAGGAAAGCATTGAAACACTAACTAGGAAAGCATGAAATTGCGTAAGGGAAATACAACATGTGAAGAGTTAACAACAATGACATATGTGAGCTCACATCCACAAATCAACAATCAAATGAAAAACATGGAAGCATGATAATGAAAGCTTGAATCACATTAAGAATCTCAAATCAAAGTCTAATCTAACAAGTACAAAATCCAATCCAATCCACTTCCATTACAACCCTCCTACAAGCTTAATCTAACTTAATTACAACTTAATGGAATGGAGAGGGAGCACTCTCCTTTATACATGAGAGGCCTTAAGAAAAAGATAAGAACAGATCCACTATTCTCCCAACTACTCTCAACCACTTTCCTCTTATTACAAGATATGGTTCCTTCAAATCCTCATGAATCCTAGATAAGATATGCCAACCAAATATTTCATGATCTTCTCCTTAAGAATAGGCTTGAATAACTATCTCCTTTGGAATGGTTTTAGAGATATTCAAGAAGTCTCTTTGGATTAATCATTTACATATTCTTACACATTACAAAGCTCACACATAATTGAGATATATATATGAAAAACATGTATATTTTCTAATATTTAATCATAAATTCACTCTTAATACTAAAATGAATAAAGTGGAAAATAATAATGTAAAACCCACAGATATGTATGGAAATGGTATGATAAAAGGTTAATGGGACGATGAAATGTGAGGAATAGGGGAAGATAAAGTGGATGAAAAAGGGACATTTCTGCGACTCAACATCTCCCCCCAACTCAAGGTGTTGCATGTCCTCATGCAACCATGCATGGATCTTTTGAAGAACCTTTGGCATCTAAATTTTAGCTTTGATTGATGATGTCTTTTTAATGATGAATGTTTCCAAGATATGTGGGAGACATGAGTAACAGCTCATGAGTTAACAGCTGGCATTTTCTATGGTTGGTTCTTGTGTAACAACCATGAATATAAGAATGTTGGTTCTTGTGTTAACAACATTCATTTCATTATTATTTTTTTCGCTTGCTGTTATGATAATAATTGTAACCACACACTTCATTGGAAATCATAAGCTATAAATGTGCATAAAAGAGCATCACTGAGTATAAGGAAGCCTTTTCGGAATCT
>LPNX010415691.1:262123-304621 GCA_001517045.1 Pseudotsuga menziesii | reverse complement strand
TAGAAAACAACATACCTCCACTCACCCAAAATGTAGATGAACTATGCAATAGGAATGTAGTTGTTGCGGCTGCTGGATCAGGAAATCATGATTGGTACTGTAGTTGCAACTACTGTATCGGCGGGCACAAAGAATATGTGACTGCGACTGTTGGAAGTTGGAAGCTGTCACTGGTGCAGGATCATGAAAATGTAACTGTGAATGTCGCTGCTGTAACGTGAAAGATGGAATTGCTATAGGAGCATGTGAAAGGTGACTACTATTGTAGCAGCACTATTGTAACAACAACTGCTGGAACTACTAAAACAACAACCACAGGAACTGATGTAACTGCCGTAACAGCGACTGCTATAACAATGATGGTTGTAATAGAAACTGTGGGAATTGCAATGACTATCACTGCTGAATCAGAGAATGGGAAGTGGAGGAATATGAACTAGTGCTGTGGAACTAGCAGACTCTCATAGATGAATTCAAGCTGCTGTAACTGCTGAGGGAATCAGGAAAAAGTGTGTAGTCTTCATCCGCTACAAACCCGATGGTACAATTCTAATCATGCGAATGGATGTGTCGATGTCGAGCATGAAGAGAAATCATTGGATTACCGACCATTGATGAATGCCGTTAACCAGTGCGAGGAAACTCACCATTGATGTCAATGAGTGCCAAGGTACCCGAGTACATCTTGCGAAGTGCGAATGGATGTGCTGAGGTCGAGCCACTTGCAAGATCTGAAGATCAAGGGACATTGATGTATTCCCATGATCGTCAGCGAGAGAACTTGCCATTAAGGCATGCAAGCCTCTAGGTACTCAAAATGGACTCTAGTCTATATCCCAGATAAGGTGCTGAAGTCGATGGGGAAAGACTGTTGAAAGGTGGGTCTTAAGGAATCCCACATCAGTCAACGCGAGTTTTTATAAAAAGATTTGGTAGGACTATAACAAAGATCTCAGTAGTGACAGGGTTTATGGAAATGAAATCGAGGAAGTGTAATTGTGGAAAAGGAGGTGACTGGTTTTATTCGGAAGGCAAAATGGCATAGAGAAAGAAGGCAAAAATGAACTGAAAATGATAAAGGAAATGATGTATGCTGCTCAGAAAAATAGATGTGCGAGAAATCAGGAAGGATAAGGCAATGGAAAATGGCTGCAACACGGGGATGATCAATCTGCTGTGAAGGAGGAGTGCGAGGAGATATTTCAGGATGCAAAAGGCTTTTCCAATGAATTTCGTGTAATAGCAAGTGTCAGGATGTTCATGAGGTGTAACAGCTCCTTCAAGCTGGCTTATCATAGCATGTTTCTCAAAATATTTTGTGATTTTTGAAAATCACTTCAGCATGGAATGCGACCATCTTAGTTCCTACAATCAAACTTAGTACCAATCCTGCACTTAAAACCTCGTGAGAGAATCGTAGAATGCAAAAATAAGTAGGAATGGGGCAAAGGGAAGAAAATAAAATGCATTTGTATACATGTGCCTTTGCGCTCGTGTAATCATCAATTACTGCATGAAGTGACTTTAAAAAAAAAGACAAATTAAGATTAAGCACATTGTGATCAGGAATTAGAGAATGTCCATTTGCATTAGTTTTACAATTTGTAAGAGCAATATGGTCTCTAAAATTCAGCAAGTGTAAATGTGTGGCTGAGATCCACTATTGAATGTTCAGAGTAGGAGTTTCACTGATTTGGGGCATTAATCACAATTGCTGCTTTGCATAATCAACCTGTACATCGTTAGATAAAATATTCAAAGCATTCAACTCCCTCTTACAAATAGCAACCTGTAATATGCTTTGTGACGTGGTTTATGCACATTTGTAGGGATTCTTTCTCAGGGTTATTTTGTTTTCGTTAAGTTTATGGCGCGAGAGAAACACAATTCAAATAGCTCACCTTTAATTCAATCATGTGAAAAAAATGATCATGAAAAACCAAAATCCTAAACCCACTGGAATACCCTAGTTTGTTGCAATATTGAGCATAATTATTAATATCTGAGATGGTTGCATGCAGTCTGACTTTAATCAGCAACACTTTTCCAAACAATGAGAAAGAGATAGGGAGGAATGCCGAAATTGTATACCTTTGAGACGCCAAAATGTTAGGCAAGTAGCAACGGCATTGCAGGCTATTCAACGCATAGCTACATTCATGGAAGTAGCAGGCACGCACAGCTACACTCAAATGGCTGTTCAATGCGCAGCTATACTCAAATGGCTGTTCAACGCGTAGGCTGTTCAATGCACAGCTATACTAAAATGGATGTTCAACACACAGGCTATTCAACACCCAACTACACTCAAATGGATGTTTAATAACTTATAGCCTATCCTTCCTAATCTTTTTCCCCCAACTTGTGATCTGCAACAGCTCGAACACGGCCATAACTATTGGCAACTTTGGAACTGGCCGCAACACCAAATCTGAGTACCCTCTCGAAGAATCACCTGCATATCGCAAATAGTAGCTTTGTTTGGTGATTTCCGCACGATTCAGGTAAATGAGGATATTACGCACAAAACCCATGTCTCGGATTTTTGAGATTCATTTCCATATGCCCACGAATCAAGGTGTTCTTATGTGGCATGCGTTTTTGGTTAAGGCTGTAACAGCAAATTGAAATGCAATTTTTGCACAAACGGTGACTCGGATTGGGATGAAATTTTTGTAGGCAGGTTTCTATGGTCAAAACGCGTTTACACACCAAAAATCAGCCATAGCTACTTCACATATTTTGAAAAAAAAAATGAAAAATGGCTGAAGGTGACTATATTGATTTTCTTAAAAACCGTGCACTAAGTTGGGCTGAAATTTACGGAGCTTTGGGATCATAACATAATGCACTTCCTGTCCAAAAATTAGAAGAATCTAGATCCCAGGTTGTGAGATATCTCTATTTCAATTTTTGCATTTTTCCTGCATTTGTTGTTCTAGTTGGTTTTGCAAATTTTACTCAATGTGCGATTTGCAGATCTATTGTTGTAGGTTGTTCCAGATCACTCAAACCAATGAGAATTTTGCAAAGCGGCATGGGAAAAATTGTTTTGATTTACAGGTTTATTATTTGCTAGGATTTATTCGAAGTCAAAGGATGTTCGAGCAGGTGGATGAAGTGTGCTGATACAGCATATTACAGAAATGGTTTGGCCAGCAAGCTTCACACAGTTTCAGCCATGGAGTGACAGTTACAACCTAGAATTTTCAAAGAATGAATGTTTCATTTTTTATGTGTGTTGCAGGTTATAATTCAAGGGGTGTTGCGGCAACTTAAACCCGAAACTATTGCAGCAGGAAACACATTTTTGCACAATTAAATGGAATTCAACCAACCACATAGTTCCAGCATTCGTTTGTGCAGACCATTTTTATTTTTATTTTTTAATTTTTGTTTTGTTTTTATTGTTCATCCTAACGAAACTAGTGTTTTATTGTTTTGCAGATCGGAGGAGGGACGCACAAAATGTCTATGCGTAAAATCCTATTTTTTATTTTTTTATGTTTTTAAAAAAAATTGACAGATTAAAAAAACAAGAAGAATGCGACAGTGCTGCTCTTACAGCAGCTGTTCCAGCAGCACATTTTTATTCCTAATTTGTTTCATTTTGCAAATGGAGTTAAACTGTTTTACAAATTAAAGACGAAATCAACTAGGCATGTTTGCAAAACAATAATTTATTCATTCCTAAAAAATTTAAAGGTATCCTACTTTCTGATCCTCGCGATTGCACGAAGCGCAGAGGAGAGCATACTTATTCAACACTAAAGAAAATATGAAAATGAAAGCAGAAATGGAAAATGAATACCTACCTACCCTATGCTAATTAGAAGTTAGAAATATGCTACGTGTAGTCAAACTTCCAATGGATCCATGCACGTAAAAGTAACAGTAACATGTTCAGTGGTAAGTTTTCAAATGAAAAATGAAAATTTAGAAGAATGAGTGAATCTTCTTGCTGTAACGGCAAACTAACTAAATAAAAAGAAAAAATAAATTGATCTAATTGCGTACTTACCTGGAACCATCTTTAGATATGGCTTTCGTAAGCGCATTTTCCCTCACTCAGATCATGCTGCAGCTCCTTGTCATCTTCCTCAATCTCTTGTTCGAATGATTGTTCATCATCAAATATGCAAGAGTCTTCAGATGCTGATTCCTTGTTCGTTTCTGAAGGAGTATTTAAGCTCTCGGTTGCTGTCAGGATCTCCTCTTCCAGAGAAGAGGAGACTTCGATTTTTGCAAGGATGTGAGCGAGTTGTTCCAAGCTGACACTCATAGTTAAATCATATTGTAAAAGGGGTTTTTACATCATCCAAATCAAAATCCGAAAACTGAAAATCACACTTGCTGAAAACAAAACACTCTTGTTAAAACACATGAAAACCTCTTCACAGTTGCAGAAATTGAAATTGCAAAAACATGCTTGCAGAAATTGAAATTTACGCTAAATTGTAGAAATGGAAATTTACACTAAATTGCAGAAATTGAAACACACTTGCAGAAATTGAAATTTACTCTAAATTGCAGAAATTGAAATTTATGCTAATTTGCAGAAATTGAAACACACCCTTCATGCCCTTACCCATATGTCACCTCAGAGTTAGGAGCACGAATAATCACACTTGCATGAAAAATAAATTAATACCTCAATCCCTTGTGCTTCCCCGGCAACGGCGCCAAAATGTTAGGCGAAATATATGTCGTAATAATTACGTTGCAATCTAGTTGCCCAACTATTTACTTATCAATTCGGGGTACGTAAACTGATGAAGCACGTGCACTGTTTGTGCAGGACTGAAGTAGATCTAAATTAACTTAATCTAATTTGTTGAATTCAAATTAATCTAGGAAATCATTGAAACACTAACTAGGAAAGCATGAAATTGCGTAAGGGAAATACAACATGTGAAGAGTTAACAACAATGACATATGTGAGCTCACATCCACAAATCAATAATCAAATGAAAAACATGGAAGCATGATAATGAAAGCTTGAATCACATTAAGAATCTCAAATCAAAGTCTAATCTAACAAGTACAAAATCCAATCCAATCCACTTCCATTACAACCCTCCTACAAGCTTAATCTAACTTAATTACAACTTAATGGAATGGAGAGGGAGCACTCTCCTTTATACATGAGAGGCCTTAAGAAAAAGATAAGAACAGATCCACTATTCTCTCAACTACTCTCAACCACTTTCCTCTTATTACAAGATATGGTTCCTTCAAATCCTCATGAATCCTAGATAAGATATGCCAACCAAATCTTTCATGATCTTCTCCTTAAGAATAGGCTTGAATAACTATCTCCTTTGGAATGATGTAAGAAATATTCGAGAAGTCTCTTTGGATTAATCATTTACATATTCCTACACATTACAAAGCTCACACATAATTGAGATATATATATGAAAAACATGTATATTTTCTAATATTTAATCATAAATTCACTCTTAATACTAACATGAATAAAGTGGAAAATAATAATGTAAAACCCACAGATATGTATGGAAATGGTATGATAAAAGGTTAATGGGACGATGAAATGTGAGGAATAGTGGAAGATAAAGTGGATGAAAAAGGGACATTTCTGCGACTCAACACTATGGTTCGTCACAACTAGACCTTGGGAAAGAACATGCTCCACCTGAGAGCCCTTTGCAAATTGAAAAGCCTACGAATAAGCCTGAAGTTCTGCCTCACATTCCTAAGGGAGTCCTAAAGAATTTTGGTCACAATCCTAATGCTCGAGCCACTCAGAACTATTCAATTGTTGAGTATTTGGGCCAAACTCTTTGTACGATGTCCGCATTAGAAGTATTTCATACTTGTCCTTCACATAGAAAGGCCTTGTTGTCAGCTCTTGGGATGGGTGATGATAGCTTTTATTTCATGATCAAATTTGTAACTCATGGAACAAATCCTCGCTTTCCTTACTATGTGTCACTTATGATTCACGTAGAGTGTTTAAGCCACACCATCAAATGCATAGTGATTTATGAAGGCGTTGTTGCTTCTGTGATGTATTTGGCTTGTTGGAATGGGTTAGGTTATCCCACATTGTCTAAATATGTGAACATGTTGTATTCTTTTGATGGAATATCATTTCAGCTGCATGGTATAATTGTTTCCTTAGAGGTCCAACTGGGGTGGGAGACTATCGTGATCGAGGTTGAGGTGGTTGATGTGCCCCTTGACTACAATATTTTACTAGGTCGAAACTGGGTGTACAATATGCAAGCTGTAGCCTCTTCCCTATTCTGAGTGGTTTGTCTCCCTTTGGATGGGAATATCATTACTATTGATAAAAAATCTTTTCAGAATCTGAGTGTTAAGGGATCATTGGGAGCTTTTATCTTGATTATCAATCATTATCAGCCGACAACTGAGAATGTGGGTGTGGGTATGTATCCTTCTCTCATGGGAACCTTTAGTTGTCATGCACCCATGTTTATGATTGTGTCTAGTATTGGAAAGGCTTCGACCTCATTGAATTCGATTTCCTTTCACACATATCATATGGAAGATCCTTGGATTCTTCTTTGAACGGGTCCTTTGAGTGATAATTCTATACCTACCAAGATAGGCATGTCATCTCCTGCAACATTGGTGGCATATCAAGCTAATATTGATCATGTTGTAGAGTCTAGTCCTTCCTCTTCGCAGGTGGAGGAGGACAACCCTTATATGCTGCCTTCTTGGGAAGTAGAGTCATCTCACTCTCAAGACTATCTTAATGATGTTTTTCCGTCAGATGAAGCTATTCTTGAGGCTATGTCTGGGATAGAGAAACCTTGGGGATATTTGAACCATAGATCGTATTTTCTCCCTAATATTGATCGTTTAGAGTGTGATGAATTTGAGGCGATTCTAAGTGAGAAGGTTGGTATGCTTGTGGTCGCATTAAGAGCTCCTAGTCAGAGTGCTGAAGGGAACATGGAGAACTTGTCACCTATGACACCTATCAATATTTCTCGTGTTGACGGTAAGATTTAGAATGTTTACATTGGGGTATATTGTTCCCCCAATGAGTTTAAGGAGTACACCGATATTTTCAAGGAATTCAATGATTTTTTTTCTTGGTAGTATGAGGAGATGTTAGGAATAGACCCTCGCATTGTTGAACACGAAATCAAAACCTATCCAGATGCCAAACTGGTTTGACAACTTTTGTGTGTCATGAATCCTAGGAAAGAGACTGCCATTAAAGCAAAGATAGAGAAATTACTCAAAGTTGGTTTCATCTATCACGTTCCCTTGATGGAGTGGGTTTCAAATCTTGTTCAAGTGAATAAGAATCAGGGAACGATCAAAATATGCACTAATTTTTGTGATTTAAATCGAGCATGTCCTAAAGATAATTTCCCTACACGATTATTGATAAAATTTTGGATGAGTGTGCGAGAAGTGAGGTTTTCTCCTTTATGGATGGATTTTCTGGATATAATCAAATACAAATTAAACCCAAGGATCAACATAATAATTCATTTATTTGTCCTTGGGGAACTTTTTCATATCGAAAGATGCGCTTCGGCCCTAAAAACACCAGAGCTATGTTTCAACGGGCCATGACCTTTTCCTTCCACGATCTTAAAAATATTATTGAAGTGTATTTGGATGGTCTAGCTTCTCACTCTCGCTTGAGAGTACGCCATCCTTATCATTTGAGATTGGTTTTCGAAAGATGTCGTCATTATCAAATTCAGGTAAATCCTCACAAGTGCATCTTTTGTGTGAAGGTTGGTCATTTACTAGGATTCGTCGTGTATAAGGAGGGAATTAGAGTTGATCCCTTGAAGGTTGAGGCAATACTTCAATTGTCTCCCCCATGTAACATTCAACATCTTCAATGTTTACAAGGTATGGCGAAATTCTTGCGAAGGTTCGTTGTCAATTTGGCCAATTTGACTAAAGGATTCATGTGTTTGTTGAAGAAAGACACCCATTTTTACTAGAATGAGTGAGACTAGGAGTCGTTTGATGCTCTTAAGAAATCCTTGGCATTGGCCCCCGTGCTTAGTCCACCAAACTATAGCTATGATTTCTTGATTTGTATGGCCCCATCTCAAGAGACGATTGGTATGGTATTGGTTCAATAGGATGAGGAGCTCCATGAGAATATCATATACTATCTTATTTGAAACCTTATTCATGTGGAACTTCGTTATGTCGATGTTGAGAAGCTAGACTTTCCCACCGTCCATGCAGTTTAGAATTTGAGGCATTATATCCTCCTTCGCCAAACTTTGGTCGTAGCTCACATTAATCCATTTCAATTCATCCTCACCAAAAGGATGATTGGGGGAAACTATAATAAATGGATTGTGATATTGCAGGAGTTTGATCTCAAGTTTGTTTTAGAAAAGTCAAAGAAATCATTAGTTTTTGTTGAGATCATATCATATTTTCCAAATTTGGATGAAGGGGAGGTTCATGAGGATTCTCTTGTTGATGAGCATATCTTTCTCATCTCAACCGTGAACCCTTGGTACAGGTATATTATTGTTTATTTTCAAACATTGAAGGTTCCTGCTCACCTCTCACAAGATGAGTGTCGACGAATACGTCACATAGCGAAGAACTACCTCATAGTGGATGATAATTTGTACCATCGTGGGGTTGATTCCATTTTACACCGTTGCTTAACTCATGAGAAGGATGAGGTTGTGCTTAATGATTTCCATGGAGGGGCGTGTGGTGGTCATTTATCTGGGATTTCTACAGCTCAAAATTTTTTGAGAGCGGGTCATTTTTTTCCATCCATCTGTAAATATTGCATTAATGTGGTTAATAGGTGCCATCCTTTCCACGTGTTTGCATGGAATATGTGCTCTCATCCTTCCCCTTTGTATCTTATTATCACCATCAGTCCCTTCACCAAGTGAGGGGTCATATTTATGGATTGTAACCTAGCTTTGGATAGGGGGGACCATCATATTATTGTGTTTGTTGATTACTTCAAAAAATGGGAAGAGGTATTCTAAATATCAAATTCAATGGTGAAACAGCTGCGCATTTTGTATTTAACCAAATTATCACCTGGTTTGGCATTCGGAGGGAGCTTGTCACTAACCATGGTAGGCACTTTCAGAACAAAATGATGGAAGAGTTGTCTTCGTAGTTAGGATATAAGAAAGAGCATTCATCTTCTTATTACCCTCAAGCAAATGGACAGGTTGAAGCAGTGAGAAAGTCACTTAAGTCCATTCTCTAATGAACCATTGCACAGAGAAAGAATAATTGGCATATCATGTTGTATCCTGCTTTGTGGGCCTATAGAACCATGGTTAATACTTCCACTAGTTTTCCTCCCTATCATCTTGTGCATGGGATGGAGTCAATATTACCAGTTGAATGTGAAATCCCTTTGTTGAAGCTAGCTGTGGAGATTTTACTAGAGACTTCCCCATTGGAATAACATGTAGTCCACCTGGAGCAGCTTGATGAGCAGCACTGATATGATTTAGTGGATATTGAGGTTAACAAGAATCACGTTAAGGTCTAGTATGATAAGGTTGTCCTTCCTAGGAGGTTTAGTGAAGGTGACTTGATCCTTTTGTGGGATCAAGCTAAGGGACCCTTAGGGGCAGGAAACTTCACTCGATGTGGCATGGTCCTTATGTGCTTAAATGTGTCTTAGAGAAAGGCACCTATGAGTTGGTGGATTGTGAAGGGACGGCCTTGGCAGAGCCTAGAAATGGGCTCTATCTTAAAAAGTACTATGCATGATCTTCAACCAGGGCTGAATTTTTGTATATTATTCTACATTTTCCATTGCATAGTTAGGTATTTTTATGGTGATCGGGTTTGTTGATTAGCTTTCGTTTGTTATGGAAGATGTCGATGGAATATTTGGTTTACATAGGATTCGATGATGGTGCTATCCACCGCACTCAAAACTCAACTTCGACTGCTTGGGTGATCTATACTCCTATGGGTCAAGTGTTGTCTTCAGGAGGTGTATGTTTACGAACTTTGTCAAACAATGTTGCTGAATATAGTGTCGTGATTGAGTTATTTTGGGATTCCACTTTACATTGTGTTCTTTCTCTTGAGGTACACCTTGATTTGCAGTTAGTGGTCTCACAAATTAATGGCTTGTATCATGTTAGGGATCTGACATTGTTACGAAGATTCTTGCGTGTAATATTGCTAGAAGGATAGTTGAGAGCATAACATACATTCACATTTCAATAAATTTTAATCAAGTTGTTGATTCATATGCTAACTATGTACTAGATTGGCATTTGTTTCACAGACCATAAGAATTTTACAAACACATTTTACACATGTAAATAGAATAATAATCGATCATCATAAATATTTTTCATTAAGTCCAAAAAAGGTGACATCATAATACATAAGTGTCATATACAAAATTAGGGCTTTCGAGCCACCAAAATATACTACACAGTCATACAAGAAATATACACCTAGGTCTCTAAGCCTAAGGTGGAGGAGGGTGCTAATCATGGTAGCACACCATGGCTCTAGCTAGCTAGTTAAATAACCAAACCCATGCCCATGGTACTCCAACCACCTAGCGCTGCATAGCCTCAAGAAAGTTGTCAACTTGTGCCATGGTAACCCTCTGTGTGAAGTGAAAAAAAATTGTGTGGATGCTTTGGAGCATCCACTCTGCATCCACACCCATAATATCATTGCCTCTTCCCCTCCATTGATGACAAGGAAAGCCTTATGTCCATCATGGTCCCACATCTGCATGTACATGATAGAGTTTCATTATGCGTCATCACACCAAAAACATGTCGTTTGATTTCATATATAAAAAAACACAAAAAAAATTTAATAACTAGTGAGTTGGGGTTTGTTACCTATGTATCCATATGTTAATCCTGGGGTTAGGGGCATATCCGGATCTCCACGGAAGTCTATCCCTGCATAGGGGTAGTCGTCTATGGTGATGATATGTCTTTGCCACTAGAGGAAGAAGTCTGCTGGATAGGGGTTAGCCACCCTTCCCCCTCCTAGTCTCTGCATGACATTGACCCAGCGTAGCTGAGCTAGATTCCTAAATCCATGAGGAGCTATGTCAACTCTAGGGCTTAGCCTTGGCACCCTCTCAAAAAATAATGCACTCAATATGCTGCCGAACCCAAAGTTCTGTACCTTGCCCATATTTCAGTCACTGAGTTGTTGCTTCATGTTGCTTAGTAGCGAGGTACTCTAGTCATATATCATAGGTAGTGTGCACTCTACTGCATAGAACATCATTGGCCTTCAGGACTGGTGGAGTGATGCTAAACCTACGATCCTGCCTAGTGCCAATAGTATGGCTTTCATCCCCAGGCTCTTAACTAAGTTTTTCAGGATTTGAATCCAACCTTCTCTATATCAGGAAGGCAATACATAGCTATGTACTCCTCTATAGTCAACCCACCTCCTGACTATGGGATTGGAGGTTCACCACCTCCCCTCATCGGGACAAACCTGTGATAAAGTATATGTCCTCAGTCTCAATATTGAGTGACGTCCCATCCAACTGAAAGGAATCAGATTCTAGATCCTAGTATTCTACTAGCAGCTGGAGTAGCCTTGGTTTATCCCTCAAGATTCAAAGGAACCAAAATGTGTATAACCCTTAATCCCTCAGTGCATGTTGAGCCATTAGATCTCCTTGCACAACCTCTTTGAAATCAACATGTTCTCTCTGTCTCCATTCTAGCACCATTGTGCACAAACATTTTTGAGTCTCATCAGTATTTTCCTTTGAAAATCACATTTGCGTCCCTCTACGCAACTGTTTGTGAAACAACCATGTATGTACGCGGGTATCATGGTATTTTTCGTGTATACCTAGCCCTATATGCAGAAAAAGACCCGATTTTTGCGTGGGCTGAAATGCACAATTTGGGTGGCCTAAATAAAAAAATTGACCATTAAAATAAAAAAAATGCATGAAAGTGAAATAGGGGGGCATGGGTAATTATCTAGACCAAACACAGAGTGATTTCATCAGACGACGCTCCTAGAATCAACTATTGAAATTATGGACACAAATGCACTATGGTCGGTGAATTTTCAAAATGGTATGTGTTGATCAGAATATTTCACCTCTTGCGGACAGCAAGGTGTTTCGCTGGTCTGAATGGTTTAGATCCAGAAAAAATAGATCACAGAGGCTAATAAATCTGCCTAGATGCTGTAGATATTTGGAATACAAGGCTTTGATAGTCCACCTGTGTACCTGGAAAAGAGTTCGACATGAAACAAATCAAAGAAACCAGAATATGATCTACTAATCTATGCTAGTGACTAAGGAATCTAGCAATATATATCTAAAATCAAACATCAACAATATATATGGGACAGAAAATCAACTTGCATTAGAAATATGAAGAAGTTTACAACCAAGCCTTGGTGTTGACATGCATCTCCATGAAACCAGCTCTTCATATTCAAAAGCTCCGACTCTAGCTCTCTATGCTCTCTCCAAATGATCTTGGGCCAAGAATCGGTCCAACAACATAACAATACCTTCAATGTTCTCCCCTCAACCATGGCTATGAGCTCATATTTATAGGGATTTAATGGATAGAGATGGTTGAGAAATTAGTGGGTGAGGTGGCCTCTAAGATCCTAGGATGAGGGATCTCGAGCTCAACCAACCCACAACAGTAGGGATAAGGGATATCTCGAGGCTTATCATCTAGAAGCCTCGAGAAACTTTTTTTTTTCCCTTTTTACCCAGGGTACCATGATTCTCATTCTATGACAGATCGGTTCTGGTAATAACAACCTATGGACCAAGGGAAATGGGTGGTGGCATTGCTTGTGGACAACCGATGAAAGGAGGTGCAAGCAGGGGTACCACACCTAGACAAAGGGACATGCACGGTGCTAGGAATTTGTATGACAGACTGATAAAAAACTATTTGGTCTTCACTCTAGAATTTGGGATTTGGGGCAAGTAGGTATGTCAAAGGTCTTATCACATGATGGTGATAGGATTTTGGTATAACATGATGCCCCCCAAAGCATGAGTCTTAGAGTGATACGATAAACAAGAGCTTTGAGAACAAGTCATTACCAGGAGATGAAAATGTCAGCTCGATCGGAGTATCCAGTCAAGTAGGCATCTGTAGTACATCGATATGTTGACTTATAGATACAAGTAACCAAACTCATAGTTGTAGACCAATACAAGGTAGATCCATGAGTGGAATAAACAAGCATGGCTACTAGAATACAATGTAGATCCATGTGATAGAGGACTCAAACTTGGACATAGCTACCAGACATACAACGTAGATCTATGTCATACAGATGCAAATTTGAGCACAGCCACGACCATACAAATGTGGATCCATGCTAGATATACAAAAGTCCATCACAACCTGGGGAAAAAGCAATGAGTGATTTTAAACAAATACCCAGGGTCTTCGTCTCGTCTTCCACAAAGTACGATTCTATCCATGTGATTACAATGATCTAAAGTCAAACATGGTAGAACCCACTTGATTACCGGTCGATGATGTGAACCATTAACAAGTGTGAGGGAGATCACCATTAATGTCAATGATTCCCAAGGTAACCTAGTACAATCTATTGAGTGTGAATAGATGTCCTGATGTTGAACACCTAGTCGATTCTATCGATCAAAGGTCAATGATGTGAACCTATGTCGAGAGCGAGAGAATCTGTCATTAAGGCATATGGATCTCAAGGTACTAAATCTTGATTCTAAGACTATTTCCGAGATGATGAGCTGATGTTGACAAGAATAGTCTCGTCGAAGGAGGGCCATGATGAGTCCCACATCAATGACACCAAACTCGAAATATAGTTCGGGAATGATGTGCATGTAGTAACCATATGACTGACTCAAAGATACTGAAACAAAGGCTGTGTATACTACAGAGGTAAGAATTCTTCAGATTCCCTTTGAACATTGGGCGGCACGACAAAGTGACTTGGAAGCATGACTAGATAGGACAGATACACAATGCGATAGTGGACAATACATTCTTTTGAAAGACTCAAAGGATTAGCATGACTCATGAAAGTGGAATGTCATGAAGATCAGTTGAATATCCAATTGACTGACATGATTGTGCAGAAAAGTGCCATGTTCAAAGGTAATGACAAACAACTGCCATTATTTTCAAAATGATTCCCTTTCCCATTTCCCCCATCATGATCGATGAGTGCCTCTTTTTGGTTTTACGAGTTCAAAGAGGGTAACAAACACTCGATATAGCTTGTCAAAAGATAAGTCCAGTCTCATATGTTTTACGAACCTGAGAGAGGAGGGGTTAGTTCCCAAAATAGGTCTCTCAATGTTTAATTTAACGAGTCCATTGAAAGAAAACTCGATATCATTCATGTTTAGAGAGTCTGAACGAATATAGAAGAAGACTCCATGGGGGTCCTTTTTCGTATGATTTAGTCTCTAAGGCCCGAAAAACTATAAAATCATACCTTAGAGAACTCTTCCAGTCATGATTGGCTGGAGTGTTTCTTTCTTGTAAATAGTCCTATCCAAATTGAGAAAGAGATAACCTATAGTCAGACGGACGACTCTTCAAATACTTTAACGAGCGTGAAGAAGACAAGATCGCTCGACAATCTTTTCATATTTACAGAGCCTAAAAAGGGTTTAAAGAGAACTCCATGAGGTTTCTTTACACAATGTCACTTTTTACAAGCCTGGAAAGATTCGAAAACAGACTCGACTATCTTTTCATGTTTAAGGATTCTGAAAGAAAATGTGAAAAGAAGACTCCATGACGTTTCTTTACACAATGTCGTATTTTACGAGCTTGGAAGGAAACTTGAACTAGACTCGAAACTTTGATACTAGATTTTAACGAGCGTGACAAAGTGTTGTAATAAATGCTCGATGACCTTTTCCATTTTGTGAAGTTATGAAAAAGCCATAAACAAACTTTCTAAATATTTTACTAAAGTCAACCTGCAGACGATTCATAAACAAGTGTTAAATGCATCCAAAATCAACATTAAGGGATTATGACAAATAGATTTTGACCAAAACATGATGTAATATCAAAACTATACTAAGTTAGACCCAAAAAAATGTCTATATAAGGCAAGTAAATAGTAAAAAATCAAAAATTTCACTATTTACCTCTAGCAGAGAGCACTTGGAGCATTTTTTAGCCAGATCTCCCACAGCTAATACCGGGAGTTTCCACTGTCCGTTTTTAGTCTCGTCAGTTGCAGGTAATAGCTAAGACCTTTATCTTTCATTTCATAGATTTTATTTTGGGATTTGGTGGGGTTATAGGCCTATTTGGAAAGCCCTAAAATCCAATTTGTGGGCACCGTGGCTACCCCTTGCGGGATAGGCGGTACCACCCGAGAATCACACCAAGAATATGGTGGACAGGCGGTGCCACTGCCTGTCTCCAAAGGGACACATGCAGTGCCAGCCATGGAGAAGTCAAACCAATGATATGGACAAAATTTACTAATTCTTTTGATTTGTAATGACTCAAGGATGATATTAATGCATACCATTGTTGTTTAGGCAGGTCTAGGCTTCCAAAATATGGTGATATGGAAGGAAATAACACATGATGATGATGATGTTGCTGCTGAAAGGAATCCAGTTTGTATTTCCACACTCCACAACTGTGGGCTTTTAAAGTTCTTCCAGACACCAAGCATGGTGTCCCACGAGAGACTACTGGAACACATACTGAGAATGTGGAATCCAAAACAACAGTATTTCGAGGTGGGGTCACACATACTTACAATGGAGGTAGAGGATATCTACTTCCTGACTGGCCTATCAAAATGGGGTGCCCCCATCTCATTGACAGGTTCTTGTGGTAGGGACATTACCACCAGAGAGCTCATAGATCGACATTGTGCACTAGGTACAGGAACATCGAGGAAGAAAATCCCCATTAGGGCAGTGACAAACAGGGCTCTACGGATTGTTCTGTTCACAACGTAGAGGGTGGTAGGGAGCCAGGGTGTACATCAGGCTTCTAGGGCACATATGTTGTATGCCATAGAGGCTATGGTACCTACGGTGTTCAATTGGGTGGAAGCATTGCTTCCAATATTCAAGGATCAACTGACTAAATGTCGACAGGGAGAGATGAAGCAGTTCGACTTTGGTTCCATCTTAGCTTCCTTCTTGTTTAAGCGGGTCCCCCAGATGAGGCCCAGGTGAATTTTCAGAGTCTAAGAGCATGGGATCCCCGCATGCTGAGGTGGGTCCAGGTCATGGCTCGCACAGGAGCGGGTGGGGGCAGAGTGAAGTTCGGTGATGTGTTCTTCAGATGGTTGCGGGATCAGATGCTCATGGTCGAGTACTATGCCTATGCAGGAACAGATTTTACAGGTGATCCTGACCTACCACTCCCACCTGGAGGGTAGTGGGGTGACATTGGTAAGAAACAAGAAACCCTAAAGATGGAAATTTTTTTTATGTTTTTTATATTTTATATTTTTTATGATAAGTGATGAGACCTGTTTGTCTTCATGCAGATGTTGGAGCAGTGAGGCCTGGAGGAGCATCTCCATTAGACAGGAGATCCGGAGCTTGCTTCATGCCACAGGGTGATGATATCACCGGGGAGCTGGAGGAGAACCTGGAGAGGTTGACTCTGGACATCCTAGATGCTGACATAGATGACCTCCCAACTAGATATCAGAGATCTACGGCAGGAGTACCAGGCCGATTCAGCAGGCTACTACGTAGGGTGGCTCGAGCAGTGATGTGCTATCATGAGCACCATTAGTGGATGAGACATGTATACTGAAAGCTGATAGCTTCAGGATTTTTTGTATGATTATTTTTCCTGAAAGCCTACGTGCTTCAAATGAGGTCTCGGGACCTATTTTTGTAAAACGTTTTCGTATATATATACAGACTTTTACACAGTGTTTATATGTCTCAAAAGGATAAATGCATTTTCTATGAGTTGTATGTGTATTTAAATGTTTATTTACAATGTACCATGTTTGATTTAACGTCATGAATGGGAAACATGCCAATCTAGGATGTAATTAGCCAATGAATCAACAACTACATTATGTTCCCTAGGGATATGCCTATATGTAATGGTTCCAAATGATCTTTCTAACAAACGTACCCTCCGGGATAGGCAGAGGAGCACCAGGTTCGTAATGGTGTAGACATGGTTTAAATGACAGACCACGAGCTAAGAGTCCATCAAAACTACTAGATCACAGACATCCTGGGAGGCAGCTTCAGTCATAAGACTAGCACCATCCGCGAAGCCGTAGAAATCCATCTACGTGACCAAAACATGGTATAAACAGATGTGGACACCAAAACTCAAAACCATCTTAAAAATATTGAAAGCACACTAAAATTCAATCAATATACATATATACAAGATACCATCCAAGAAGACCTAGGCATAGTACCTTTTCAGGTACAACCCATTGTGAGGTTTCCCCAAAGGGATCCCGTCATAATCAACTAACTCATAGGATCCTTTCTCTAACACTTTGGAAATAACGAAAGGTCCATACCACATGGACTCGAACTTACCCTTCCCCAGCTTGTCATATCTCTGATCATAATTCAAAACTAGGTCACCCTCGTTGAAAACACGAGGCTGGACGGATTTATCATACTGCGCCTTGACGCATTTCTTATGTGCCTCATTAGCTAAGGTAGCATCTCTATGAGTCTCATCAAGGTTATTTAAGTACAAAAATATCGCTTCCTCTACGGAAGTGTCTAGGAGAAGTTTGATGGAGAGTTCCAAAGATGGAATCTGACATTGGATCAACAAGACAACTTCAAGTCCATAGATAAGCTGGAAAGGCGTGAAACCGGTAGTTGTTTTCAAGGAAGTCCAATACGCCCAAAGAGTGGAAAAAATAACGAGATTCCAATTGGACTTATGATCTCCAACCATCCAAAGAAGCATAGTTTTCAAAACCTTGTTAATGGCCTCTACTTGACCATTAGCTTATGGATAATATGGCGTAGAGTTTTCATGGCGAAGACCTAGCTTGGAACTCAATTCCTCCATCATTTGATTACAGAAATGAGATCCGTGATCAGTGACGATGGACTGCAGAACTCCAAATCTAGCTATGATATGATTGAACAAGAAGAGAGCGACAATCTTACCATCTTCTGCATATGTAGGCATGGCCTTAGCCCATTTTGTGAAATAATCCATGGCTACGATGATGTAACCATGCCCCCTGGCTGAGGTAGGTTTAGAATGCATGAAGTCAATCCCCCATTTGGAAAAGGGGCCAATGGCAATGATGGGGTGAAGCGGAGTAGGATGGGTGCACTTTTTGGGATAAACATGTTGGCAAGGAGGGCATTTCTGAACAGTCTCATGACAGTCTTTGAAGATAGAAGGCCAGAAATAGCCAGCTCAAAGGATTTTCTGGGCTGTAGCCATCCCAAATAAATGACCACCACATGCTCTAGAGTGGCAATCATTCAGTATGTGTTCAACTTCCTCATGAGTGAGGAATCATCAAAGAATGGAGTCAATCCCACGTCTATACAAGGTATCATTCAAGATAAGGTAGTATTTTGCGTGGTGGCGGATGCGGCGACGATCATCGTGAGATAGATGGGTAGTGATAAATCACCAAATCTCCATACCAAGGATCGGTAGTGCTAATTAGGAATAGGAATTCATCTAGAAATGAATTGTTGGGCTCAGATTCCATGGTAGCACAGGGAAGGTCACATATAAGCTCGACAAACTCGAGATCGAGCTCCTGAAGTATGACAATCCAATGGGAGTACCTGCCCTCGAGTAACTGATGAGTCAGAATGTAGTACATCGAGTTCTAGTCTGCCAATACGGTGGTAGTGCGAAGCAGAATGTAGTGACGAAATTTTTGCACAGCAATGACCGTGGCCAAAGCTAGCTTCTCCACATGTGAATAATGGGTTTCAAAATCAATAAGATTCTTACTACCATAATAAATCACATGCTCTTAACCGTGGATATTGTCCTGCACTAAAACCATGGCGATGGTAGTAGCGGAGGCAGCAATATACAAGAGAAAATCCTTTGAATAATCCAGGGAATGTATCATGGGTGAATGAGTCAAAGCGTGCTTATGACTATCAGAGGTGCATTGGGCCTAGTCATCCCAAAAGAATGGAGTGTTCTTCTTAAGGAGACACATATAACCATGCATTTTCTCAGCAAAATTGCACATGAAACAGCGGAGAAATTTTTCCTTCCCCTACAAACTTTGGAGTTCAAGGATGTTGGTTGGGGCTGGTAGATTAATGATAGTGGCAATCCTCAAAGGATCGATCCGGATGCCATCTTTAGATACCACAAAGCCAAGCAGACGTCCCGTCTCAACGCAAAAAACACATTTATGTGGATTGAACCGTATATTATAATGACAACATCTCAGGAATATGTCTCTAAGATGACCAGGATGGTCCTCCCGTCGCTGTGAATGAGCAGAGAGGTCATCAAGGTACGGTTCAACAATATGTTTAATGTCGTGAAACGCATAGGACATCGCATGTTGGAACGTGGCTCCAGTGTTTTTCAATCCGAAAGGTAACTTCTTATTGCAAAGGTTCCCCATGGGAAAATGAATGCCATCTTATGTTGAATGGTGGGAAATATCTCAATCTGATTATAGCCAGAGAAGCCATCCATGACTGAAAAGATGACGCTTCCAGCACAGTTGTCGATAATCTGATCGATGTGCAAGGTAGGAAAGTCGTCCTTTGGACAAGATTTATTTAAATCCCTAAATTCAATGCAGACTCTAATGGTGCCCTGCTTTTTATTGACAGGGAAAATGTTCGATACCCATTCTGTTAGAGGTACAAGATAAATAAAACCAACTTTTATAAGTTTCTCAATCTTAGCTTTAATAGCTGCGGCCTTCCTAGGATGGACCTACCTAAGTTTTTGCCTAATAGGTTTAGCCATGGGATAAGTTTTAATCTCATGGGCCACAATGGAAGGGTCAATCCCTGACATCTCTTCATAGGACCAGGCAAAAATATCACGAAATTCCTTAAAAAGTGCCTTATATGCTTCAGATTCATCTGTGAAGCCGTTCTGCCCAACATGAATGTGCTCAATAACATTAGGCCTGGCTAATATGTTAATTGGGTTCTTCTGAGTAATGTTGCAAATGTTTCCTTCAAAATCTATGTCTTGCAACAATATAGGACTTTGCGGAACGTTGACAATATCAGTAGGAAACAAGGATGCAAAATCATGGCTACTCGAACTGGTATTGGGGAGGAACATAGAACTATGATGGTGATCCTCCCAAATGGGCTCATCCATATTCATGATCTTTATAATGGACTCATCGGAAGGAAAAGTCTCAGAGAGATAGTCTAGAACCGGAAAAGAATGTTCTAACCAGTATGGTAAATGGTAAGGATCCAAAGCCACTAAATGAATATCATCAGTGTGATCATTGGAACAAGTTTGAATGGTGTCATATATGGCTTTGTGTGGGCTCAATGAGGTGGAGTCGACAACATTTGTGCCTTGGGGTTCAATATCAAATGAGGCGATCATATGTACTATCACAGTATCCGTGCTAGTAGGAGTAGAGGGAAAAATCCCCATAAGGGATGAATCCTTCAACATACCTACCCCAATCGACTAGTAAGGAGGAGGGGACTCACCTAACATGGGGATTTTATTAGCTGTGGAGGTAGTAACATCTGGTATACAAAAATCAAGCTGGTCAATGGTAACAATTCTCTTGAGATGCGGGAATTGGACAGTTCGAAATACTGTTGAAGAAACAACATTCATGGCATAGAAACAATTCCTTCCTAAAAGGAGGTTATAATCTAAAGGGGCATCTACCACTTCTACTTAGATGGAAACGGTTTTTAACCCCAGCTTGACCGTGAGGGCTGATATGAGGCCATGGGGTTGGAAACCCCATCCATCAAAGGCTTTAAGGGTCGTAGGTGATGTAACAAGCTCGGGAGAGCTAATAGCTTTCCAACAAGTCAGAGATAACACTGAGGTCGAATCTCCTTCATCTAGTACCATTCGAAAGACTTTCTTTCCCACTACTTTCGTAATGATCTGAAAAGCAAGTTTATGCAATAATCTAGGTTTATAGTTCTCAACATTGAAGTGAATCAAGTTAGTGTTATCTGGGTCTACAGCTCCTAATGTGGTCAACAAGTTCATGCGCTGTGTAGGGAAACTTTGGAGTAACTCTAAGGTAGACATCACACAAGGTGCCTGAGCAAGATCTTCAACCACATTATAGAATTGAGCAGCTTAGGCATTAGGATTAAAGACAGCCTTATGAAGAGTACTCTTTGGTTGCAAAATCATGTCAAGAGTAGGCTTCTTGATAAACAAGGGAACAGTAGATGAGGATTCCAGAGAACTAGTAGAGGGAGCTTTCCCTGAAGAAGATTGATATTCTTGCTTATTTGCGGGTTTATCATAATTCTGGCTTCGAGTTTGTAGGTGGATGGTATCTGAGGACATCATACGAATTTCCTCTGATGAACTAGAGTTAACCTAGCTCGACATGTGGTCTACCAGCTGTTGTTGAGAGGGAAAGGGATCCGTAAGTACTGCAGGTGCGGGATTAGACTTCAAGAATTGGTAGATTTCATCCCGATGGGGACACTCCTTTGAGAAGTGGTCACCACCACATAACAGACAAGGGTATTTAGCCTTCCTTTTCCCTGTGTTGTTGTCATTATGGGTTTATTGTGGGGTCTCCCACTGGTTTCCAGGTTTTTTATTTCGATTTTTACCTTTCTTTTTATTACCCGAGGTTTGAGTAGTTTGAATAGAATTGACCTCAGCAGAAACCTTAGGAGTCGAAGGAGTAGTAGATTGGGTTTTCTTGGTAGTTTTCGCTATGGATGGGGACTGGATTGAACCAACAATCCCATCAACAGGTAATTTTACTAAAGGCTTGGCAGGGTTAGTGCTGGGGTGAGGAGCTTGAGGAATCAGATCATAGAGAGTCCCGGACTAGGAATAGACCAAGTCTAGGTATTGAGCCTGACTAATAGCCTGCTCTTCGATAACGACACCACCCATGGCCACATCTTGGGCAATAGGAGGCAACAAGGACTTAGTGAACCAATCAGCTAACAGCTGATCTGGAATAGGGGCCTTAATAAGCCTTCTCCACCTTCTCTGCTCATGAATATGATCAGAAATGTGGGTGGAGGTGTTCTGTCACAGAGAAGTTAAAGATCAGTGCCCGTTTCATAACGAATAGGGAGCTAAAAGTGCGTAAGAAATACAATTTCCAACAAGGCAAAATCCACAAACGAATGTTGTGGGAGTTCAATATACCACTTCAAGGCCGTACCAGTCAAAGTTTGCTGAAAGAGTTGTAACCGAATGGAATCATCCATGAGGGAGTTCGAAGAACACCACAAATCAAAAGTCATAACATGGTTCTGCAGATCTTCACCCTGCTTCCCATTGAATTTCAGAATATCCGATGGTAACTTTATCGGAATGGGAGGCCACAAGGGATTGTGTCGAATGGGATCATTAATCAACTTGGACAAATCAGGCAAGTCCAAAGTTGCAAGGAAAGGTAACTGTCTATTGGGCCCTACATACTGGTAATATTCATCTGGCATATAATTACAAGTAGGGCCATAGGTAGACTGATAAACAGGTTGATGTGAGGAAGAACCACTGGAAAATATTCCCATGGGGGGTTGATTTCTAGAATTAGGACCGCTAGGACCACCAGGGCCTATAGAACCACCAGGACCACCAAGAGGCGGACCAGAAGACCCTTCGGAACCTCCAGGAGGTGGGAAACCTCTAGAGTCACCATAACCACTAGGTGGAGGGCCACTAGACCCTCCAGAGCCATAAGGAGGAAAGCTTCTAGGTCCCCCAGGACCACTAGGACCACCAGGACCATGAGGAGGACTTCTAGGGCCTCCAGGACCATTAGGTCCCCCAGAGGGAGGACCTCCATAAGGTGGTCCTCCCGTACCTCCCGTAGTATGTATGGGTATCCCTCCCATGGCTGGCATGTAAGACCAGTTGGGTTGCCCCCATGGCGTAAAAGTGTTGCTAGGGAATGGAATTCTAGTAGGATTAGATGGATAATGACCTACAGGTATTTGATAACCATACCCACTAGAATACTGAATGGGAACAGGTTGTTCCCCCAAGGGCTGACCTAAACTAGATGGGGATATTACCACATTAGTGTGGGTGGAAGGGACAAAAACTATAGATGTTTCTATGTTAGAGATTTGTTCTTGACTAGGCACAACTTTGGGATCAGATAATGTAGGTCGTGTCAGGGGTTTCCCCCCAGCATTCAAAGGCACTGAAGAAATAGGAATTGAAGGTTGGGTCCCAGATGCAAAAGACCTTGGAGGATTTGGAACAGACATAACATAAGAGGTGAGAGGGGTGGAAATTTGACCTAGGTTGTGGGTTGTTAATGGACGATATATAATCAGTTCAATGGGTCTCATAGAATCGGCCAGTGAATGATATCCCACAGGAAGGAATGTGGAACGAATTGGTGAAGAGCCTAATAGGTTGTCAACCTACTTTTCTACCTCCTCTGCACAGAGGATAGCAGCACGGTATTGCCTACGTTCTTCTTCACTTTTAAGAGAACTTACACAGGTGCCAAATGAGGCAATGGCCTGTCTTAATAGGTGTCTCCCAAAAAGGAGCATTAGGACCAAAATCCAAATGGGTATCATCAATATGACCTTCCATGGGAGGATGGAATGAAGAATCTTCTTGGGAAGGCTGTTGGACCAAGGGGGGCGAGTGTGAAGAATATGGTACTCCACTTTCCACCACCACATTATCTCCCACTTGGGAGGTGGTAGAAGCTCCTTGGTCAATAGCTTCCATTGGATTCTCTTCTGGAACAGAAGTAAAATCAAGTGGCAAGCCCCTTACTCTCTTGGACTGTCTTAACTCAGCCAGTGTATACAGTTCCTATCTAACCTAGGGTCTGAAAATATAGAAAAAACACACCAAAAGACTTCCCTACTCAAACTATAGGTCAAAACAAGCAGACTTAAAATGATAGGAGGAGTTCAAAAGTCAGGTCTCTCACTAGGATTGTCAAGCAGGTGCCACTTGCTATATACCTCGAGGGTACATGTGTAGTAATCTCCCCGAATGTTGTTTTTGGTGTATGGCTCCAAACAAGATGGCCAAAGGGATTTTCTCAGATAGATAAGGTACCCCAGTGGGGTCTCCCGATATACTCAAGTTACGTGGGAGCTCGAATCGGTAGTAGTGTTTTCTAATGCATAACCATACATAAGGGGCCTTCCGATATACAATCGAGTATGTGAAGTACCTTTCTATATACCTCAAGGGTACGTGAAAGGCCGTTCGATATACCAATGGTATGTGGAAGAATCGCGCGAGTCCCGAAATGGAATGTTGACAAATAACGACAGCTCCTATGTTTTACGATGCCCAAACATGTCTTTAACCTATCACTCAAGTTACTACGTAAATTTTAACCTATGACTACCATTAATTTTAACTTGTATGGTTAGGTGAATGCATGATGTTCTGACAAAAAAGTGAAACCATGCAATATGCTTGTGCAAATGTTCACTTTACTGTTCAATATGCCTACTTATGAGAGGGAAGAGAGTGCTTTTATTTTTCTTTCAAAACCAAAAATCATCCCAATCAACAGTCATGAACATCAAATCAAAGACAAGCAAACACTTTTACAAACCAAATTCTTCTTTTCAAAAGCAAATGGGAAGGGTGAGAATCTCTTTTCCTAAAAGAACAACACCAAGCACACCTATATGCCAATGCACTCTAACTTTTCAAATTTCTTAGAAACATAAGAAAATCTAACTTAAAACTACCATTTTTTTTTAATATTTTGATCGAGATAGTTCTATATGCATGAGAGATGAAAGATCATAAAGGTCCTAAAAGCTTATGAATCCAATCAGAAAACCCAAATCCAACACTCAAATATGATATCCTAATGTCAAGTAAAACTTTTCTTTTTTGAAGGGAAGAAAAAGAAGTTTACTATGCAAGCAAGAAATGAAATCTAAAAGCTAATCTAGTGTTCTTCTTTCAGTATATGCAATGAAAAGAAAGTTCAATGAACACCCTAACTTTCAGAAAACAAGAAATCCTTCTTTAAGCACAACCAACAAGCAAGAAGTGGATGAACAATAAAAAAGACTAAACAAATTTTGAAATTCCACTCAAAATCAATCTTAAACCATTAAAGCAGCAAGCCGCACACCTCAGATTCAATAACACAAGCCTCATAACATAACTGAAGCAATGAAAATTCTAAATTTTTACAAAGAAAAAAGAGGAAAAATAATTTTGGACTAATGCCTACCTGATATTGTGCTTCGTAGGTGTTGTAAGAGAGTTTCCAAACTAGCACCACTCCTCGCAAACCAGATACAGGCATTGGCATCGCTTACTGCTCACTGTGTTCAGGCGGTGGCACCACTCCTCGCACAAAGCATTTCTGCGGTTCCCTGTAGATGGACAAAACAAGAAAGAGAACGATGGATCAGATAAAAAAAGACTAGATCAAGGTAAATACTGTCGAATTGAAAGTGGTAACAGAGCATTAAAAACCGAAATGACTCAGATCTGAATAGATCTGGAAATTTCAAACCCAAATAATACAAATCAGAAAGTAAATCTGACTGAAAAGAGTTGAATAAAAGGGATCCTAGATTCAGACAAGAGTTGCAGACTGAGGACGATCAGAACAATTGAATAAAGCTACTCCCCAACAGAGTCGCTAGATTTGTTGATCAGAATATTTCACTTCCTGCGGACAGCAAGGTGTTTCGCTGGTCTGACTGGTTCAAATCTAGAACAAATAGATCACAGAGGCTGATAAATCTCCCTAGACACTGTAGATATATTGAATACAAGGCTTTGATAGTCCACCTGTGTACCTGCAAAAGAGTTTGACACGAAACATATCAAAGCAACCAGAATATGATCTACTAATCTATGCTAGTGACTAAGGAATCTAGCAATATATATCTGAAATCAAACATCAACAATATATATGGGATAGAAAATCAACTTGCATTAGAAATATGAAGAAGTTTACAACCAAGCCTTAGTGTCGACATGCATCTCCATGAAACCAGCTCTTCATCGCCAAAAGCTTTGACTCTAGCTCTCTATGCTCTCTCCAAATGATCTTGGGCCAAGAATTAGTCCAATAGCATAACAATACCTTCAATGTTCTCCCCTCAACCATGGCTATGAGCTCATATTTATAGGGCTTTAATGGATAGAGATGGTTGAGAAATTAGTGGGTGAGGTGGCCTCTAAGATCCTAGGATGAGGGATCTCAAGCTCAACCAACCCACAATAGTAGGGATAAGGGATATCTCAAGGATTACCATCTAGAAGCCTCGAGAAGCTTCTCTTTTTCCCTTTTTACCCAGGGTACCGCGCTTTTCCTTTTATGACAGAGCAGTTCTGGTAATAACTGCCTATGGACCAAGGGCAATGGGCAGTGGCACTACTTATGGACAACCGATGAAAGATGGTGCGAGCAGGGGTACTGCTCCTGGACAAAGGGACATGCGCGGTGCTAGGAATTTGTATGACAAACTGATAAAAAACCATTTAGTCTTCACTCCAGAAGCTGGGATTTAGGGCACGTAGGTATGTCAAAGGTCTTATCACATGATGGTGACAGGATTTTGGTATAACAGTATGAAAATTATAATTTTTCACTATTTTATAGAAATGTTTTGAAATTTTTACCCACTTCCTATAGTTTTTGACCATTTTTGACCATTTTGGACCGTTTCAACTAATATGATGTTGTAGGAGCCCGTTTTGAGTGTGGTTTAACCATGTCTTCGACCCATTCATGTCTATCACAGGTATCATGTCTAAAATGGCATATAGGTCAGGATTTCACTTCCGCTTGCATTTTGTATGACCTTATGACTGTTCCATCTTAACGTTAGGTACGAACCCATTCCATGATGTGACAAAACCTTCATGTTGTTGTTAGAAGTGCGTTATGTGAATGGTAGAGCTTTCCCATACATGTGTACCCTAGTTATATCCTATTTTTAATTTGGTGCCCATGCTGACATTTCTCCTTTAGGGCGTGGGAGTCCCTTTTTACTCCCACCATGTCCTTGAGAAAGAGCTTCATACTCCTCTTGAACTTTATGCTATCCATTTCCCCCAGGACTCCCATGTATATATCAAGTTGTAATTGCATTTTCATGAGTTTTTATTGCCTTCTTGAGCTTTATGTCAGCTCCCTAACTTTGAGTTATTAGCCATATAGCCCGAGCTTATCTCATGTCTAGCCAGGAAGAGCCTTTTTACATATCTTTTGTAGCTTGATCATCCATTTTACTCGGAGGGGACCTTCCCTCGAGTGTCGTTATCCTGCACATATATTCTTGCATTGAGCATAGGAATGTTCCATTTCTTTGAGCTAGTTTTCTTGTTCCGATGACACTTGTCTCCTCCTATATTTGTACTATAAAGAAATTTTATTCTTTTTCAAGATTTTCAAAATATCTGAATAATTCCAAAAAAAATAAAAAACCAAAAAGCTGGACAAGAAAAAATGCTATCTTTGGTAGCAGTCGAGTCGTGTTGCCTTCGAATAGGGCACTGTATATCACATCCGTTGGTTGGGTTATTAGTTTGACTTTAGGATTTGTACTCATTACTACGAGTTTATATCCACTGACTGGTTAAGCTTCCAGTCCCTATTGAGCCTTTATTGACACCTTATGTGTCACAGAGATGTCCCAGTTTACATATCGAGTCCATGCTACCTACCTTCAGTCACCATTTGCCTTCATGCTCTTGTTTGAAGGAAGTTGAATCCTAAGTCGGCCATTCCTCAATTATCTTGACTTTTGCATGTTGGTCATTCTCGGTACTGTTACTGGTTTGTTGAGTTCTTCCACATTATACAACATTGCTGAGTACCTCGTGTTGGTTGATGGGGGATGCCTTAATTTTCTTCTTCCAATGGATTCCATTCCATCGAAATCAGATCATTTATTCTGGAATAGGATTCTAGAGTCATTTGAGTGCCTTGAGACTTACAGTCATCAGTGCTAGGTTCTCTCTCCATTGACAGTTTTGGGAATACATCAATGTCCCCTGATCGATGGATTCTTCCAAGTGTTATACCTCAACATATCTATTCACACTTGTTAGATTGCACTATGTACCTTGATTCCCATTTTCATTATCAATGAGTGATCTCGTGTATGTTAACAGTATACATCAATGACTAGTAATTAGATGATGGACTACTATGTTTGACCTTGACACATCTATTCGCATAGTAGGACATGTACTTGTAGCAATTCATGTAGAATACCTTCCAGCTTAGTAGCATTCCATGTATGCTACCTCCTTGATCGTGCTAATGCTCATGAGATTTCAGCTCTCATGATTTGATTCTAGTGTATATCATATATCTTCATCCACTATGGAGATCTCGATCCATTGTATATCTTTAGCCATTATGGAGATCTTGATCCATTGTATATCTTCATCCACTTTGGAGATTCTGATCTATTGTATATTGTACATGGCGATGACCACACATGTCACATTTTGTATATCATACCTATTCATGGCCATTGTACTCTTATGTATCTGGGACTACTCCATGTATTTGCAATCACATGCAGAGATTTCTCATTATTGTACTGATGGATGGCTGCTTCTTCCACTGGGTATTCATTACTCCACTTTTGGGATGGATTTTATAATGTATTTTGGCCATCATGTTACCCCTCTGACCTCACACATTAGGAGCAATCTGTTATAGCTGATTTTACCACACATGGTTGATCACATATTTATGGCCTTCCATGTCCCTTTGCATGCTCTTTAGACCCCATGGACTTATATTATCCTTTGATGTTCCAATATCATCCCTAAAAAACCTCTCTTTATTGTTATACGCAAATTTTAACCCCATACTCGCGTGCACGCATGACTTTTGACTTCAAATCTGAATACATTGGGATGTGTGCATAAGTACAAACAATTTTTGATTTTCCTCATATGAGTCTGAATAACTTGACTCTTGGCCTTCCAAATGCCTTGAGAACACTTGGATTCGACCCTCCATTACCCTTTTGGAGTGCTATATAAGGAACCCCTTAGATGCATTTAAGAGGAGGAAGTGAAGAGCAAAGAAACTATAGTCCATTGTTTCCTCAGTTTGCTTATACTTGAGTCTGCATCCCTTTGTCCCTTTGGAGCACTTTGTGTTCTTTCCAAGATTGCATTTTTCTTGTGAGATTTCTATCAAGAGATGGAGGATTGAAGTGGTGGAGGGCCAAGTGGAGGACTGGGTTTCTCCGGTTCGTAGATGTGTCGACAGAGGTTGTCACTCTTGTAATCTATGATTTTATTAATAGAAATATATTTTCCTGTGTAATGATGTGAATTTAAATATGAATATTGTTTACATGGGTGTATTTGATTGCTTATACATTGTTGAATTTAAATGCTAGAGTAGGTCTAACACATTATTATAGAGCATTCTCGTTTTGTTTGTTGTTGTTGAGAGAAAATTGCTAATGCAAGCATGAATTGGAAAATCTCAATGGGGATCTACTTCAACCATCAGGAACAAGGTACTATTCAATATCCCTTAGTGTTAGACGTTTGGTTTCTCTTTCATACTTGGAAATATTGATTTTTGGTGTCTATCTATTTGTTGTGGTACACCCCAAGCCATAGGAATTTTCTCTCCATAACAGAATTGACAAATCTGCATCTAGTGGAACTCAAGGACCGTGGATCCTAGTTGCATGTCTAATGGAACTCAAAACCTGTCGAATGCTGCTAGTGGACATGGTTGCATATATTAATTCTTGCACATGATCTAGGAACTAAGAATCAATCTCATGAAAGAATAATCAACAAATACTCATTAATTGGTGTTAATCAGAACCGGAATGGTTTCCTCTCTGTATATTCAATAAACAATGAATAGTTATAATAACAATGTCAAGCAATAACTTGAATCCATGAAGAATTTGAATACCTAAGGAGACAATTCGTATTCAGTGAGTGAGTCTAGCTTACCTGACTCTCAACCATTGGTTCACACTCAGTTAACCACTTGACCAAAACCCTAATTGACTCACCAAACCCTAACTGAAGTTAGAGTGCAATAAATGATTGAATCTCAAGTGAAATAGATCAAACACATGTCATAGCAAGCCAACCATCAAGTGTTAGTGCTCCATGACTTCAATGAACCCCAATGAGGTTAACTGAAGCTGAACTGACCATCAGAAGTTGGTGGAGGCGCCCTGTTGACTCCAGATCATTAAATAATAATAAATAATCATTAAATAATATATTTAATGAGAGGAGGCACCTTAACTGATTGGTTGAACTGATTGTAACCACCAGTTAGCAATTAGGTGCATTAATACCACTCAGATCACCCCCAGAGTGGTCCAGTTAGCCTCCTTGACTGTAGGAGAAGCCTAAGTTAGCCTCCTTGACTGTAGGTAGGGGTGGGTGTGACTGGATTATTGAAATTAATGCTCCAATGAGGTCAATTAATGTCAATTATACTTAGGATAGTGGTTTAACTAGGCCAATTTGACCAAAAAGAGTGTGTATGATGGTAAATGTCTCCAACACCCCCCCCTTAAGCTATACTCAGGAAGAGTTAGAAAATATAGATGTGTAAAAATACTAGGGCCTTGTAAACAATGTCCATAGGTCATGCTATACAATAAAGTAACTGCTTAATATAACCAAGGAAACGGGGAAAACCTCATGGGAAAAATAGCCCCCCTCAAACTAAGCAGTAAATCAAGAATTGGTTCTTCTATGCAGCAGCATCATGAAACTATGCATGTGAAACTATGAATCCAAACTAAATGAATATGTCTGGAGGAATCTTCCACTTTGGAAGAATAACAATGCACTCAACTGAATCAGAAATATAAATAGCTGCATGGTGAAAACTGGACCCATGTAGAGTAGTTGAAATCATCTGAAGAGAGAGCAAAGGTTCTTGAGGATTCGAACCATGTGTGGAACACTCAAGAAACTGATATGTTGCAGCATTGAACAGCAAACCATGAGTGGTAAAATCAGCCCCAAATTTTAGGAGCAAGTGTCCAAGCAGATGCAGAATGTCTTCCTCTTTACTAGTTCTGTGAGGAGATGAGCATGTGACCAAAGGTAGAGAATCCCTGGGACTCTGGAGAGTGAATGCTTGAGATCCATAATATGATATAGCTTCTGAAATAGATAATTAATCACAAAATAAAATATCAGCAACCTCATATGAGGAAACTAACACCAAATTCCCAACAGCAAAATTGAAGAAGAACTGCGGTACTTGATTTTTCACACCGAAATTGGTGAGAGCAGCTACAAGCATGACTGAAAGCTATTGGATTTTAAAATATGAACCAAATAATATCATATCAGAAATTAAATCAGATCTAAATAAGTTCACAACAGATCCAAAATTGTGAAATGAAATCAAATCCCCAGCAGCAGTTTCGAAGGAGACTTGCAGTACTTGTTTCTTCACACCGTTGATGAGAACAGCTACAAGTAGTACTGAAGGTTTATGAACCTGAAATTTTGAACCAATAAATATCATATCAGATCCAAATAATATCATATCATATCCAAAATTATGGTCAACCGAGACGGTGGATGCACAGTTGTCTTTTTCTTCAAAATTATGAATTTTGGTGCATGCAATCCTGCAGGATTTTGCTGGAAGATCTAGATCATGGGAAGTGAATGTGTCACTCTTATAATCTGATATTTCTTCCAAAATATCCAATTTTTTACATATTTTCACACCAGCAACAACATTAGAAGGAGAAAAATCAAATTTCTCTTCACTTTCGGAAGCAATTGCTGGTAAATTTTGCACAAAATTCAAAGGAAAATCACCGGTGAATGTTTGCATGAAAGTGCAGAAGCATTTTTATTCAATATCAGATATTTGAATGTCTTCTTCTATTTAAAAAATATGACAAGATGAGATATCATATATCTCATGAACTTTCGGAGCATCAGGAGAAGGAGTCACTGCATGGAGACTTTCTTCAATTTGAATTGAATGTGTAGAAGATTCTGCTTCATCTTCATCTTGAACAACTTCATCAGAGAGAGTAGAGGCTGAGATTTTTGAGTAAAGAACTCTTGTGGTGCTGGATGTGATCTCCAAAGTACTATTATGATCCTCATTGTTCTTTCCAAAGCTTCTGTCCAATTTTGTCCAGACTTCCTTTGGGTATTTAGCAAAACCAATAATAAGGTAGTACAAGCTAGGAGAAAGGGCCAGACATATTGCTCCAAAATATCTATCCCTGCCATTTAGCTAGTCATTCTCATTCTCATAAGACTCTTTTCCAAGTCCAATAGACACCTCATAAAGACCTCTTCTCTTCAGAGATGCAATCATCTTCAAATTCCATTCCGAATAGCTTGTGAATGGGGTGAGAAGAGGGATTGATGAGTCCATTTGAAGTTGTACTTGTTAAAACCTGCAAATCAAAACAAAAGGGGCACGTAAGGTCAGACAGCCTACACATTTTAGGCTTTCATCACACCCTGCATAGTCAATCAAGCAAGCTTGATCAACAAGTTCTTTACTTGGGGTATTAAGTGGTAAGGCTTGGCTTCTGGTGCAGTGCTGGATTTTTGAGCTATTGCTCAAATTTCATGGAGGAATCTGTCAAAAAGCTTGTTTTTAAGAGTTAGATCTTTGATCCATTGTATTCTCTAATACCATATTAATTCTTTCACATGATCTAGGAACTAAGAATCAATCTCATGAAAGAATAATCAACAAATACTCATGAATTTGTGTTAGTCGGAACAAGAATAGTTTCCTCTCTGTATATTCAATAAACAATGAATAGTTACAATAACAATGTCAAGCAATAGCTTGAATCCATGAAGAATTTGAATACCTAAGGAGACAATTCGAATTCAGTGAGTGATTCTAGCTTAACTGACTCTCAACCATTGGTTCACACTCAGTTAACCACTTGACCAAAACCCTAATTGACTCACCAAACCCTAACTAAAGTTGAAGTGCAATAAATGACTGAATCTCAACTGAAAGAGATCAAACACATGTCATAACAAGCCAACCATAAATTTCTAGTGCTCCATGACTTCAATGAACCCCGATGAGGTTAATTGAAGCTGAACTGACCATCAGAAGTTGGTGGAGGCGCCTTGTTGACTCCAGATCATTAAATAATAATAAATAATCATTAAATAATATATTTAATGAGAGGAGGCACCTTAATTGACTGGTTGAACTGATTGTAACCACCAGTTAGCAATTAGGTGAATTAATATCACTCAGATCACCCCCGAAGTGGTCCAGTTAGCCTCCTTGACTGTAGGAGAAGGCTAAGTTAGCCTCCTTGACTGTAGGTAGGCGTGGGTGTGACTGGATGGTGGCAATTAATGCTCCATTGATGTCAATTAATGTCAATTATACTTAAGATAGTGGTTTAACTAGGCCAATTTGACCAAAAAGAGTGTGTACGATGGTAAATGTCTCCAACAGCATCAACATGGTAAAATATACTAGTATTGCGACACATGCGAAAGACTATGGTTCGTCACAACTAGACCTTGAGAAAGAACCTTCTCCACTTGTGATCCCTTTGTGAATTGAAAATCCTATGGATAAGCTTGAAGTTCTGCCTCACATTCCTAAGGGATTCCTAAAGTGCTTTGGGTACAACCCTAATGCTCGAGCTACCTATAACTATTAAATTGTCGAGGATTTGGGCCAGACTCCTTATGCAATGTCTGCACTAGAAGTACTTCAGACTTGTCCTTCGTAGAGAAAGGCCTTGTTGTCGGCTCTAGGGGTGGGTGATGATAGCTATTTTTTCATGATCAAATTTTAAACTCATGGAATATAGCCATGCTTGACTTACTATGTGTCTCTTCTAATTCATGTAGAGTTTCTAAAACACACCATGAAATGCACTATGATTAATGAAGGCACTGCCACTTCCATGATGTCTTTGGCTTGTTAGAAGGGCTTAGGTTCTCCCACATTATCTAAATCTATGAACATGTTGACTTCTTTTGATGGAATATCATTTTTTCCGCACGGTATACTTCCTTCCTTAGAGGTCCAATTTGGGGGGAATACTGTCACGATTGAGGTTGAGGTGGTTGATGCACCCCTTGACTACAATCTTTTACTGGGTCGGAACTCAATGTACAATATGCAAGTTTTATCCTCTTCCCTATTCTGAGTGGTTTGTTTCCCTTTGGATGAGAATATCATTACTATTGATAAAAAATATTTCTAGAATCTGAGTGTTAAGGCATCATCGAGAGCTTCTATCCCGATTATCGATCATTCTCAGCTGACAACTAAGAATATGGGTGTGAGTATGTATCCTTCCCTCATGGGAACCTTTAGTTGTCCTACGTGCATATTTATTATTGGGTATAGTCTTAGTAAGGCTTTGACCTCATTGAATTTGGTTTCCTTTCACACATCTCATATGGAGGATCCCTGGACCCTTCCTTCATTGAGTCCTTCGAGTGATAATTCTATACCTTCCAAGATAGACATGTCATTTCCTACAACATTGGTGGTGCCATCAATCTAATATTGATCATGTTGTAGAGCCTAGTCCTTCCTATTTGCGGATGGAGGAGGAGGACCAGTATGTGCTGCCTTCTTGGGAAGTAGAGTAATCTCACTCTCAATACTGCCTTGATGATAGTTTTTTGTCAGATGAAGCTATTCTTGAGGCTATGTCTGGGATATAGAAACCTTGGGGAGAGTTGCACCATATATCATATTTCCTCCCTAAGCTTGATCGTTTAGAGTGTGATGACTTTAGGGCAATTCAAAGTAAGAAGGTTGGTAGGCATGTGGTCCCATTAAGCTCTCCTTGTCAGAGTGTTGAAGGGAACATGGTGAACTTGTCACCTACGATGCCTATCAATATTTCTCTTGTTCCCGGTAAGATTGAGAACGTTTACATTGGGGTGGATTGTTCCCCCGATGATATTAAGGAGTACAATGATATTTTCAATGAATTATCTGATGTTTTCACTTGGTTGTAAGAGGAGATGCTAGGAATAGACCCTTGCATTGTCGAACACAAAATCAAAACCTATTCGGATTCCAAACCGATTCGACAACATTTTTGTGCCTTGAATCCTAGGAAAGCACCTGTCATTAAAGAAGAGGTAGAGAAGCTTCTCAAAGCTGGTTTCATCTATCCCATTCCCTTGGCCGAGTGGCTTTCAAATCCCATTTCAGTGGATAAGAAGCAGGGAATGATCCGAATATGCATTGATTTCCGTGATTCAAATCGAGCCTGTCCTAACGATAATTTCCCTACACTGTTTATTGATCAAATTTTGGATGAGTGTGCTGGAAGTGAGGTTTTCTCCTTTATGGATGGATTTTATGGATATAATTAGATACAAATTAAACTTGAGGATCAACATAAGACTACATTTGTTTGTCCTTTGGGAAATTTTGCATATCAGAATCTTCCCTTCGGCCTTAAAAACACCAGAGATACATTTCAACGAGCCATGACCTTTACCTTCCATGATATTGAAAATATTATTGAAGTGTATTTGGATGATCTAGCTGCTCACTCTTTCTTGAGAGTGCGTCATCCTTATCATTTGAGATTGGTTTTCGAAAGATGTCATCATTATAAAATTAGGTTAAATCCTCACAAGTGCATATTTTGTGTGAAGGTTGGTCATTTACTAGGATTCATCATGTCCAAGGAGGGAATTAGAGTCGATCCCTTGAAGATTGAGGAAATAATTCAATTGTCTCCCCCACCTAACACTTGAAATATTCAATGTTTACAAGGTATGGCGAACTTCTTGTGAAGGTTCATTGTCAATTTTTCCAATTTGAATAAAGGGTTCATGCATTTGTTGAAGAAAGACACCCCTTTTTACTTGGATGAGAAAGCTCAGGAGTCTTTCGATGCTCTTAAGAAATCCTTTCCATCGCCCCCCATGTTTAGTTCACCAGACTATAGCTGTGATTTCTTGATTTATATGGCTACGTCTCAAGAGACGATTGGTATGGTATTGGTTCAAGAGGATGAGGAGCTCCATGAGAATGTCATATACTATCTTAGCTAAAACCTTATTGATGCAGAAATTCATTATACCCATGTTGAGAACCTATCCTTGTCCACTGTCCATGTGATTCAATGTTTGATGCATTATATCCTCCTTTGCCAAACTTTGGTCATAGCTCATATTAATCCATTTCAATTCATCCTCACCAAAAGGATGATTGGGGAAAGTATAATAAATGGATTTTGATATTGCAAGAGTTTGATATCTAGTTTGTTTCATAAAATTCGAAGAAGTCATTAGTTTTTGCGGAGCTCCTATCAGATTTTCCAAATTTGATTGAAGGGGAGGTTCATGAGGATTATCTTGTTGATGAGCATATATTTCTCATCTCAACTGGAGACACTTGGTATGGAGATATTATTGTTTATTTGCAGACATTAAAGGTTCCTAATCAACTCTCGCAAGATGAGCATCGATGACTACGTCACATAGTGAAGAACTACCTCATAGTGGATGATGATTTGTACCACTGTGGGGTTGATTCCATTTGACATCATTTCTTAACTCATGAGGAGGATAAGGTCGTGCTTAATTATTTACACGGAGGGGCGTGTGGTGGTCATTTATTTGGAATTTCTACAGCTCAATTTCTTTTGAGAGAGGGTTATTTTTGGTTGTCCATCTTTGTAGATTACGTTAATGCGGTCAAGAGGTGCCACTCTTGCCAGGTGTTTGCATGGAATATGTGCTTTCGTCTTGCCCCTTTGCATCATATTATCACCAACGGTCCCTTCACCAAGTGGGGGGTCGAATTTATGGATTGTAAGCCAGCTTCAGCTGGGGGGCACCATCATATTATTGTGGTTGTTGATTACTACATGAAATGGGAAGAGGCTATGCCCACTATAAAATCTGACGGTGAAACAGCTGTGCGTTTCATATTGAACCAGATTATCATCTGGTTTGGCATTCCGAGGGATATTTTCACTAACCATGGACAGAACTTTCAAAAACAATGATGGAAGAGTTGTCTTTGAAGTTAGGATATAAGCAAGAGAATTCCTCTTATTATTACCCTCAAGCGAATGGACAGGTTGAAGTAGTGAACAAGTCACTTAAGTCCATTCTCCAACGAGACATCGCACAGAGAAAGAATAATTAGCATATCATGTTGTATCCTTCTTTGTGGGCCTATAGAACTATGGGTAAGAATGCCACCAGTTTTTCTCCCTGTCATCTTGTGCATGGGGTGGAGTTAGTATTACTGGTTGAAGCTAGTTATGGAGATTTTACCAGAGACTTCCGCATTTGAAGAACATCTGGTCCACTTGGAGCAGCATTATCAGCAGCGTCGAGATACTTTAGTGGCTCTTGAGGTTAAAAAGCATTGCTTTAAATTCTAGTACAATGAGTATATCCATCCTAGGAGGTTTAGTGAAGGTGACTTGGTCCTTTTGTGGGATCAAGCTAAGGAACCCTTAGGGGCAGGAAAGCTCAACCCGATGTGGCATGGTCCTTACGTGGTTAAATGTGTCTTAGAGAAAGGAACCTATGAGTTGGTGTATTATGAAGGGATGGCCTTGGCGAAGCCTAGAAATGGGCTCTATATTAAAAAGTACTATGCATGATCTTCAGCCAGGGCTAACTTTTTGTATATTATTGTACATTTTTCATTGCAAAGTTAGGAATTTTTATGGTGATCGGATTTCTTGATTAGCTTTCGCTTGTTATGGCAGATGTTGATGGAGTCTTAGGTCTACATAGGATTCCCTAATGGTGCTATCCCCACACTCAAAACTCAGCTTCATATGTTTGGGTGATCTATACTCCTACAGGTCAAGTGTTGTCTTCGGGAGGCGTATGTTTACGGCCTTCGTCAAACAATGTTGTTGAATATAGTGTCGTGATTGAGTTATTGCGGGATTCCATTTCACATGGTGTTCTTTCTCTTCAGGTATATCTTGATTCATAGTTAGTGGCCTTACAACTTAATGGCTTGTATCATGTTAGGGATCCGACTTTGTTACGAATATTCTTGTGTGCAAGATTGCTAAAACGACAATTTGAAAGCATAACATACATTCACATTTCAAGAAATTTTAATGAAGTTGGTGATTCATATGCTAACTATGTACTAGATTGGAATTTGTTTCACATACCATAACCATTTCAAAAACACATTTTACACGTGTAAATAGAAAAATAATCGCACCATAAATATTTTTCATTAAGTCCAAAAAAGGTGATGTCATAATACATAAGTGTCATATACAAAAGTGAGGCTTCCGAGCCACCAAAACATACTACACGGTCATACAAAAAATATACACCTAGGTCTCTAATTCTGAGGTGGAGGAGGGTGTTGATCATGGTAGCACACCACATCTCTAGCTTGTTGGAGAAATAACCGAACCCATGCCCATGGTACTCCAACCACCTACCGCTACATAGCCTCAAGCAAGTCATTGACTTGTGCCATGGGAACCCTATGTTTCAAGTGAACGAAGTTTGTGTGGATATTTTTGGAACATCTGCTCCACATCAACACCCATAATATCATTGCCTCTTCCCCTCTGTCGATGATGAGGAAATCCTTCTGGACATCATGGTCTCACATCTAGATGTACATGACAGAGTTTCATTATGTGTCATCACACAAAAAAAAATTCTTTTGATTTCATATATCAAAAAACAAAAAAAAATCAATAACTCAAAAAACAAAAGTGAGTTGGGGTTCATTATCTATGTCTCCATATGTTGATCCTGGTGGTAGGGGCATATCTGGATCTCTGCAGAAGTCTATCCTTGCATAGGGGTAGTTGTCTATGGTAATGATCTGTCTCCGCCACCAGAGGAAGAAATTTGCTAGATAGAGGTTAGCCACCCTTTCTCCTCCTAGTCTTCGCATGGCATTAGCCCTATGTAGCTAAGTTGGATCCCTAACTCCATGAGGAGTTATATTCTTGTGTCTCTTTGATGTGATGAATGTGCTTATGACCCATGATTGGTTTATCTGATATAATTGATAACGTATTACTTGATATACTATAATTGATTAAAATAAGGTAAAAATTTTAAATTTCTCTCCCACTGATTCACCCTCCCTCTTAGAGTGGCCATTGTGTCCAATATCATCAAATCACTGTATATCACCTCTCTAGTCTTCTTATGTAAATGAATCATGTCTGGTACCGAAATGTGTTCCATATTCCATATCATTTTCACTATATTGTTCTTAGTGGCAACTGCTAAGTTCAAAGTATTCTTAGCATGATCCTTTTTTTTTATGAGTAAGTAGGAAAATTCTGTTATGGTACAAAAAGATAGTACAAAAAATAGGATTACAAAAGGTCCTGGTTAACGACACCAGTCTGGACCAAGACATGGCTAATAAGGCCTGCCCCACCGATATTAACTAAACTGGGAATTAAAGGTATAAGATTCATACCGAGCTGTTACAAAGCAAGAGCCTATAGGCCTGGATCATACTAGAAAAACCTTAAAACAGAATTTGACAGAGTGCTGAACAAAAAAAAGACAGAGGACCGAGAACAGGAATCCCCCACTTAGCTTCTTGCCTCCCGGTTAGGGCCTGGGTGGTGATCCACATGCTGAGCAGGAGAGTTGTTAACCCCATCACTTGTAGGCGAATTGGCCAGGGTGTTCACCAAGGTGGTGGACATGTTCCCCGGGATTTCTAGCATGTCCTTTGCAATCTGCTCCAAAAGTCTGAAACCAACAAAACTTTCCTACTAATCACGACGGATAATGTCCAGAGGGTATCAGATCCCTTGAGAAATCTGAATTTAAGCTTGAATGTCCTAGGCCAGAAGAATGTGGGAAGTCCAAAATGGGTTGGACAAAAAAGGTCACCCCATTAGGGCCTCATACTCCTGCAGGAGATCAATTTCCAAAATGGCTATGAAGGCCTCGATTGCAGTTGGCATTTCTACCATATACTAGTCTCCCCAACTGAAAGGTTTTGACATAGGATCTTCGCCCATTGATGGCATGAAATCTTGCATAGAACTAGGGGACACCTCACTATGGATTTCCCCTCTACTATTTCCTCTCTACCAGTTGCGGGATCTCTAGTAATGTGGCATGGATACTACACACAGAGAATTTCTTGGGTGTGAGAGGAACAGGATCAACACCTTGCATGGATCCTTACGTTGCGGAGAACCCAAATTTATAGATCGCTGATCCTCCCATCCGCGGAATGATCCTTAACTCTGCTCGTGCTTCCGGCCTTAATCACTGTTATTTGCTGCCCTTCCCCCCACTTCATCATATTTCTCATCGTGTGTGAGTGATTCACCACCTTTTGCTTCACTGAGAACCAGTTAATATGGATATCCGCCATATTTCCCATTCTATATTTCCCATTCTAACGATATCTAATGTATTCTCTATACCCATAAACTTACAGGTTCATCCTCTCTTCCTCCCTTCCCACGGATCATCCTGCAATGAGTTTCTTCCTAAGGATATAAAGAAATGCTAGTTACTGAGCTCCCCTACTATCGATATGACCCTCTGCTACCCCCACATGCTCCGTACCATGGCCATGTGTTTAGGCATGCGCATAACTGGCCCCACCTGGCGATTGGGACATTTCCCTTCTTTCCATGTCTGCCACCGTGATAATCATGGGCTCGCTTCGTGATGTCGGCACGCCTTCCATCTGCCTTCCCATTAAATTTGGTTGCCACCTGTCGTTCACATGCTGTGGGATGGTTTTATTTGGGCAGTTGTATGGAATACCGTTACCTTCCTTATCATCCTCTGCCAACTTCAAGCAACATTGCCAAATTGTCTAGGTATTTCCTGTGTTGTCTATTTCCTCTGCATGGAAATATCGACTGCTTTCCACTCTTGCATTCGCGAGGGCATCTGCCACCTTATTTCTCTCCCATTTAACATGTGAGAGCATAATGGCTTCATGGCCTGCTAGGGTTTTCCTAAGAGCGCATAAACATCCCTCCCATCTCCATTTCTTTGAGACTTGGGAGGTTGATTCACCCTATTGAAGCCGACGGGCGATGTTGATAATAGTCTATGAGTCCTCCACCACTAGTGGATTTTTCCTTGTTTGCACCGCCCAATTTAATCCATTTATAAGACCTTCGAGCTTGGCCATATTGTTAGTACTGCTACCAATTGATCTCCAGAATAAACTGAGAATATCTCCCTTTGAATTCTTTATTGCGCCCCCAAATCCAGTGGGACCTAGATTGCCTTTGGCCACTCTATCAACATTGAGTTTGAAGGACCCAGCTAGTGGTCTTATCCAGGAATTCGAGCTAGAGACGGACACTGGAAATGAACGAGAAATCAAATTGTTGGAAGGTAATTCCCCAATCCCTAATTCATATAGAATAATTCTTTCATTTGATTCAGCTGTAAATTCTTCCTGCATCCACTGATGTAGAGTAATAGTTTCTTTAAGATGAGTTTCTATGGAATTCCATATTTCCCCTTATTTTCTTGTTTTGTTTTCAAAGGTTTGGTTGTTTCGGGTTTTCCATATTTCCCATACTGTGAAGCCAGGTAGAATCTCCCACAAGTGGTTGACAATTTTATTTTTGAAACATTTCATATGCCATTCTGCGATAGTGAAGTCTGGTCATCCTTTGTGATAGTGATTTCTTCTAAAAATTGCCACTCTTTTTTCCCAAATTGAGTTTTCCACTTTGCACTCATCCAATAGATGGTTGATGGTTTCATTGTTCTCCTCGCACATGTAGCATCTAGATGGTCCATAGATTCCTTTGATTTGTAGGTTATCCCATGTTAGGATACGCTGTTTAATCACGAGCTAGCAGAAAACTGAGACCTTTGGCCACCATCCTCCTATCCAAATTTTCCCCCATTTGGCTTTGGGCTCAATGTTTTGAGTCCCTGTTAGCAGACCTAGGGCTTCTTTGGGATTGAAGTTTCCAGTATTGGTATAACCCATTTGAGCTTATCTGGATGCTCGTTCTTGGCTATTCTTTTAGAGTGGTGCTTTGATATAAAATATTCAATGTCTTCCCTAGGTGCTTGGGCTTGCCACCAACTTCGATCTTTCCACAACCTAAAAATATGGTCCTTGTAGAAATTCTTACCAGCAATAGATTAATTTCACTCACAACAAATTACAATTGATCATGCAAATTGTCAACAATGGAGACTGAAAATGGAGCTGTAACACAAAATTATATTAACTCAGTGTACAATAGCCAACCCTGTAATAACATAGGATGCTGAATAAATAGAATACATGAAGAAATCGAATGCATGAGGAAGCATCCATATCTAGCATAAAGCAGGCTTACCCAAAATAGGCAAATCCCCCATAGGTATAAAAAGCTGATCCCAAATCTATCATGAGGCTCACGAATTGGAAAGGGCACATGGGAAATATAATGAGTGGTGG
>LPNX010415691.1:236842-257460 GCA_001517045.1 Pseudotsuga menziesii | reverse complement strand
GCTCATACATGCTTTTTCATGGAGGAAAGAGTGAAGGAGGAAGAGGCAACAAAGCTGATTCACCTCACCTAGTCTTGCTTTCCTATGTGCCTTAAAACAATGAAAAAGCAGGGAATAAAGCAGAAAAAGCAGATAGGTGCCTAGGAGGCCAGGAATAAAGCATATTTGATTCCTAAGGCTTTCCGAAGTGCTACATGAGTCAAAGATGGCAAGTTTGACCTCTATGGATAGGCAATTAGCAACTTGCACATGGTGGGACTCATGGACTAGGCAAATAAGACAAAAATAAATGAATTAATGTCTAAGTGGGTAAATACTATGGGTTGATTATTCTAACATTACAGGTATCCCATCATTCTACCACCTTATCTTGGGATTGATTCTGGAGAAAAGCACGAAGTAAAGGTGAATCGTCCCTACATGATAGCACCAGTTCCTGGTTCCACACTTCACTTGCGAATCGAGCCGTTTGTCCATTTTGCACCTCCCAGAAACTGTGCTTTTGAACCAATCCTTTGTTTTCCTAGGTCACCTTCCAAATGCATGATCCTGTGAGGTTTTCTCCTTGGGACATTAGGGGGCATATTTCTAGTTCCACAATTTGGCCCATGGGTACTCTTCATAGTTAACCCATCGCCACCAAATTTTGGTGCTCATAACTTTATTATTGTCAGGAGGGTCTCGGAGCCCCAGCCCCCCTACAGCCTTTGGAGTGCATATGGTTTTCCAATCCATAAGAGGCCACTTTATGTTACTTTTCGATCCTCCCCAAAGGAAGTTCCTTTGAATATTCCTGATTTGTTTTATGATTGATTTCAGGGTTGCTAGCACCGAAAAGAGGTAAATGGGCATTGCCTGAAGAACCGATTTTACTAGGATGAGTCTACTCGGGAAAGCGAGGGCCTTGTAAGTCCAAAATTGAGCTTTTTGTTGATTTTATCTAACATTTCCTTCCAAAATATTTGCTTGATAGTCGATTCTGCCAGCGACGCTCCCAAATATTTAGAGGGGAGACTACCTTCTGAGAACTCAATAATTCTAAGGATGTTTCTTTTGGTAATTTGTAGGTTATTGTAGAAGTAAGTCTGATATTTTTCCTTGTTAATTTCTAGACCGTTAGCTTCCAAAAACTTATTCAGACTTTCTTTGACTCCCATAGCCTCGTGAACCGATGAGGGGCCCATGAGCATATTATCATCCACAAACTTTTGGTGGGTCTAAGGATCCATCCCTGCTATTAGAGGTAAGCCCTGAATTTTTCTCGTTGATCTCCTACTCTTGAGCATCCTTCCTAATCCTTCCGTTGCAATGATGAAAAGGAAGGGAGATAGGGGGTCCCCTTGTCTAATGCCTCTTGAAGCATTGAAGGGGTTAGAGGGGGAGCCATTGACCAAGATTGAGAAGAAGGCTAAGGAAACCAGATTCATAACCTAGTTTGTCCACTCCTCCGAGAAGCCAAAATATTTAAGAATACCTACCAAGTACTTCCAATTCAATTTATCATAAGCTTTGGAGAGATCCAGTTTTAGGAGCATACCTAGAGTCTTCAAAGTTCTAAGCAAATGGATAGTTTCATGGACCAGAATAATGCCATCCAGTTCTCTCTGGGATTCCTCCTTGTCTTTGTCCAGTTCCTGTAGGATATTATTAAAATAAGAGTTCAAGGTAGTTTCTAGTTTTCTTGAGTTTCAGCAATACTCCCATCCTCCCTCGTTAGTCTATCCATTCGATTCCCCTGTCTATGTTGAATGGCCGATTTGTGGAAGAATCTAGTATTGCATTCTCCTTCTTGGAGCCACTTGAATCTTACCTTCTGGTTCCAGTAGAAATCCTCCTACTATTTTCTTTGACTGAATTCCTGTAGTAGTAACTTTTCCTGAATCCATAATTCTTTCGAGAATCCGTTATTCATCCCTTGAGATTGGTTTCGCTTGCTCTTGCTCTCTAAGGCCTGTTTTGCTTGAAATATATTGCCAAAGGACTCCTTGTTCCATTTCTTGATATGACCTTTATGGATTTTAAATTTCTATTGTAATTGATACATTCGAATCCCCTCTGATTGGTGGGGATCTATCCCACCACTCCTTGAGTTTCTCATGGATGTTCGGATGGAGGAGCTATAATTTCTCAAATCTGAAAGGCCTACGGGGATTTACCCCAACATTTTCCCATTCCAGGATATTAAGCCAATGATCTAAACCTGCTGCTGGCAGAACCACCGCTCTTAGGTCTCCCCCTGCCATCATGAACAATTCTGAGAGTAAAAACTGGTCGAGTTTGCAGGCTATCCCTCTGTCTCCCTTTTGTTTGTTGTTCCAAGTGAATATGCCATTGGAAGTTCTGACATCTATCAAGTTGAAATCATTAATTACAGCATTAAAGTGTTTACTAGAAGAGTTTAGGTTTCGTATACCACCTTTTTTTTTATCGAGGTTCTTGATCAGGTTGAAGTCTCCCCCCAGGATCTAGGCTTTGTCCTCGACTATGGCTTTGATGTCTAAAATTGAATCCAAGAATGATGTCTTCTGTTCAGCCCTCAGGGGTCCATATACATTGGAGATAACTCCTCTTATTTCGGTGCCTATGATGTGGAAATCTATCGATAGAGTAAAAGGATTGCCTAGGAATCCGAAAGATATGCACCTCTCATGGGTTCCATAGGATGCCGAGCCCTCCTGCTGCTCCTCTGGCATCTAAAGCTACCGATTCGCAACCCTTCCAAACTTTCCAGGTGATACTTGATATTTCTTCTCCCGAGCATTTTGTTTCTTGTAGAAAAACTATCCCTGACTTATCTTTTTCAATCCTTCTTCTGAGAAGACATATTTTAAGAGCGATCTTACAACCTCTGATATTCTAGGTTGTAATTTGCATCGGAATTAGTTTAACTTGAGGGTGATAGGGAAACATCTATTGTTGGTTACTACCCTGAAGCCACCAATTGTTCCCCTATTGCTTTGATTCTTTTAACATTGCTTGGTCTTCCCCTCTTTTCTTTTCTCTGGTTTTTCTTTCCGCCCGTGACTTTGAGGGATTCAACAACTACCCTTAAGGAGCTTGATTTTTTTGCTTGAATAATGGCTTTCTCTAGCAGGGATACTTGTTGATGGGGTATCTGGGTTGGATTTTTGTCGGAGCAGGCAGCTTCCAACCCATCCAGGTCTATATCTCCTATTTCCATGTCTTCTGAGACAAGTTCCATTTTCCCTGAGTCTTTCTTGACCGCCTCTTATTGTTGATGGATAAGAGGCTCGGGGTTGGATTTTGCAATTTCTTGTTGCTTTTTTGTGGCTATCTCTGTCTCGTTTCCATGGTTTTCTTTGTTCTGGTCACTTTGTTGGTCTACTTGGATTTTTGCCTTCACCAGATTTGTTTGTTGGTTAGCGTTACTAATTGCCTTATCTTCTTAGAGGGTCTCATATCGATTCTAGGTCTGCACTCTTTTATTTAGTTTTGGTCCTGAGGTCTTCCTCACTTGTTGTTTCTTGTTTTGTATTTTTTTGAATCCCTCTACATCCTGGTTGTCTTGATCTTTCTTCCCTCCTGGTTTTTTATTTTGGGGGTAGTCTCTGAATAGATGGCCATGCTCATGACATCTTCTACATCTGAAAGGGATCTGTTCATAATCTATGGCCTGAAACCATTCCTCATCTTCCCATGTTAGCTCTATTCCATCTGGAATATCTCTAGATATATCAAGGTAGATACATATTCTGGCATACGATATGTATTTTCTTTGTCTAGTTTGCTCGAAGACTTTGATGAAGTTCCCTAGCGTGTTCTCGATATCCATTAAGATTTCTTCCTTCCAGTATTTCATTGGGAGGGAATATATTCTTATCCACACTGAAGCTATCGTCAGGTTTTCTTTTTCAAGGTTAAATCTCTCTTTCCATGGTCTGAGGAAGAGGCCCACCAAGTTGTAGAAGTAGGGGTTTTTCTCAAAGGTTTTCATTCTGTCCTCTTCATTAAAGAAGATTATTGTAAGGAAACCTTTGGCTCCCAGTTGAAGGTCGTAATGCCCTTGAGGTTTCCAAGTTGTATTGATCCACCAAACCAGGGTCTTTTATGTGGTCCATATACCCACAAATTTTACTATAAGAGCCCACTCTTTCATGTTTTGAATATCCTCCCTAACTCTTTCAGATTTAATCTGCAGTTTTGGCACTATCTTGGATTTTTGGACACACTGTCCTGTCCTTCTTATGCCCTGATTATTTGTTTCTTCCTTTATGATCCCACTAGAACCTTCCCCATCTCTGGGCATGGTAGATGCATTGATTATTACTTTCCACTTTTCGTTTTCTTTTCTCAAGATAACAGTGCCCTCCTCTACTGTTTTGTTCCTTCCATGTTCCCTTTCCCACCGAGGAGGAGCAAGAACCATCTTGATTGGCCTTTCTGAGACGTCACTGACCTGCATGATCACTGTGGATCCTTCCTCCTACATACCCAAGCCCCCAGCCTCCTTTCAAGTTGCAGAGCTCATTATTTCACATGTCTGGCGAAATGCATCTATCTTCTTAGCATGATCCTTGATAGTCACCAAAGAAACCTATTTACTAGATATCTTCCTAGCATCTATATATAATTTTAAAGATTCATCTAAAGATGCCTCTCTATCATTATTGTATTTGTCATATAAATAAACTCTGGATTTAAATTTATCAGCTGATGTTTCAAGAACCTCTAAAAATTCATATTTCTTTACTTCAAAAGTCAGTCTCCTGATCTTTACTTTTCCTTTCTTACTCTCAGTTTTAATTACTTCTACAATTTATCCTTCAACTTCAATATTCTTCCTTTTAGTTGTTTCTAAACTTCATTCTTCTTATGTTTCCATTGCATCTGGAAAATTCCTTTTACCTGTCACCTCGGAATGGTTGGAAATGGGAGTGAATACTTCTATTGCTTTTACCACAACTAATGGATTTTCCCATGAAGTTTCTGCATTATTCATTGGTGATAGATAGTATATCCAATTAACTCTTCAGCCAATCCTTCTACTACTTGGTCTTCATAAATGTTTCTTTTATTCACTTTCCTTCTCTGTAAAATAATATGATGGGGGTCATAATTCATTACAAAAGTTGTCTTAAAACCCATTTCATGTAGCAAACTTTCCACTATAGGAAGTGCAAGTTCATTCTTTATAATTAAAGTTCCATTTACACAAGGAAATTTATTTATGAAGCTTTCTTGAAACTGATGAAATGTTCATTTTCTACTATCAATTTATGTCTTACCAGCTCATAAGTAAACAATCTAGGAGTAAGGAAAGTTGGAAAAATATATGTCTCATGAGTGAAGCCAAATACTTTGATGATGGTGTGTTCTTCTAATAGGAACCAGTCTCTTGTTCTCATATCTGGAGAAAATTGTAAAGCTTATTGCATCTGTGGTAGCACTTTAGGAAATTTATTCTGGAAGAAAACTTTGTAGACCTCTTCCATAAACAGGTCTGTATACTTGAAGAGATAAATGCTAATTTCTATTGTAAGCACCATTTCTAGTAGCTGTATATTCTCTTCATTGAAAAATAAAAACATTCTCACCAAATATGATTGGAATTTGAAATGCCTGGTATGGTGGAAATTCAGTAGATGAGAGTGAATGCTTTCATCTAGGAAAAAAATTAGGAACATATATGTCAGTTTCTAAACCTAAGAACTGACTTAGCATTAAAACAATTAACTTTGTTTCTTTTTTGAAAATGTTGACATATAGGGGAAAAGGTTGGTTTTCAAGGGAGATACCTGACCTGAAACACTTGGAGAAAAATGGTTGTTTTTATTCAAGAGTTGCATGTCTGAAAGAGTGAAATAGTTCTTCTTCGTTAAAATATTCTCGACTTAGGGTAAATGAAGGAGCGCCTATGAGTGAATCTCAAATGATAAGGGAATTAACTATTCTTCTTCTAAAAGAGTAATTATGGATTCATCTAAAACCAATATTTTGTGCACCGGTCATGAAATCCAGAAAGTTAAGGGTTTGGTATGGACAGAAATAGTACAAATGAGATTGAAAAACGCTGTGTAAATAAGTGCCATGGTATTTAAAAGCATCCATTTTTTATTTTAACTACTTAATAGGGTCGAAATACAGAATAGTATTAAAAATCCCGCCATATCTATCCTCAAATACTTCATCTATATTATGAAATTTCAGATCCTGAGCCTCTACTTCTCCTCCACTATGCATGTTTAATTATTAGTGGGTGGGTAAAACGTGGCCTACCTTGTAAAATAATGCCATTGGATGGGTATTTGTCTAGCATGTATTTTTCCACGCATAAAAAAATGATTCCTTCTTCCAATGCATAAAAGACAAATAGTCATTGAACAAATTCCTTTTCCCTTTATAATATTCTTCATAGTGATTTTCGATTTAAGGAAGCGGTTTTATTTTTCCACTAATAGAATTCTCTGTTAATGTCCATGCACATCTCAAAGGGGGACATACTCTGTTCATAGATTCAATCTGCCTTTCTTATAAATCATCGATCTTGATCAGTCATTAACCTCATCCTTCCCTTATTCCGCTACATAACTTATGTTCTATCCTCCTTGAACTTTCATCTAGCAGACCTCCTAATCATCATAGATGTATCAGCTCTTCATTTCCCACTGTGGATATCCTTTATCATTTAATCCTCACATTATTTTTCGCTGCTCATTTGATTTGAAAATTAGTGTGCATCTTCCATCAATGGATCACCTTACAACCAATGATCTCAACCACTTATAATCCTGACCATTAATCAATGATTCCCTTTAATAATTATTCCAATCTCTAACTGATCATCTGGTGCGCATGTTTCCCCAACGGTCCCCATCTCCATCACCGATATTCTCAGTCATCAATCTCCATCATCTATCAATGCCAAGTTTAAAACATTCCACTCACTCTTGATCCCTCATTCTCCGCGCATCTTCCCATAGCAGAGTTTATCTGCACCAAAGATCTTTTCTCCCTCAATCCTCCGCCATAGATTTAAGTGGACCATAAGCCTTCCTGTTGATAATAGAAACTTCTTTTTTCACGTAGCTTTCATCGATGGATTCATCACCCACCATATATATTCTCTCCATATATCTAAACCATTGAACCCTTTAGCGTATACCATAGGCGCGATTTTTCCATTTTAATCTCCTTATCAACCTTAACTTATGGTTTTATGAAAAAAGTAAAGACCCTGGTTTCTGATATAGTGTTTTTCAAGCACCTTTTGGCCACATTAATCAAAATTTTTCATACCATACCCTTATTTCTCCTTATTCCTGCTCATCTCAACTATTAACCAAAATAGAGCTAACAATAGGACTGACACTACATAGATGTACATCCAACATGAAAAAGAATTGGCTCTGTAGGGGTACGCTCAAATTGAAAAAGGGCTGGAACTATATGAACATATCGATCTACATGCAACATAAAAAAGGGTTGGCTCTGTGGAGCTACACCTAACATGAAAAAGGTCTAGTTTCTATACAGATATACATCTGACATGAAAAAGGGATAGCTCTGTAGAGGTACACCTAACATGAAAAAGGATGTTGTTGTATGGATATACATCCAACATGAAAAAATGTTGGTTTCTATATGTATATACATATAGCATTAAAAAGGGTTGGATTTGTAGAGGTACACCCAACATGAAAAAGGGTTGGTTTTTGTATGGATATACATTCAACATGAAAAAGGATTGGCTTTGTAGAGGTACACCCAACATGAAAAGGGTATGATTGTTGTATGGATATAAATCCATCATGAAAAAGGGATGGCTCTATAGAACTTCTTATGATGTATAGATTCGAGAGATCTCACAAGTCAATGGCCCAAGTACTGAGTTCCATTGACACTAATGAGGTCCAATGATGATGTCTAGTGGTTAGATCTAGTGATGATGTCTAGTGATGATCGTGACATAAGAATACCTTCCTTCTTAAGAGGGAGTGTTGAAGGTTATGTAACTTCAGAAGATATTCTATTGTACTTTTATTGTATTATTGTTGTACATCCTTCGGGAGATGTTATTAATGTACTTGGTCATGTAAAATTGTTTAAAGAATCAATGTAAACCCTCCATTGTAAGCTAGGTCAATAGTACCCAAGAGAAATATTATATAAATATTATTTTGAGTCTCCCTAGGCAAGTTATCCTAGTAAGAGTAAGAAGCCATCCCAGGGAAAAATGTTAGTCACATGATGAGTATAAAGAGAGAGGGAACACCTCTCATTTGGACACATAACTCACTCAAGCAAGTGCGCATGAGAGAGAAGAAGAAGTATATTTTTTATTTTTGGGTTTATTTTATCTTTGTTTGGGATTACACTTGGTGACAAAATCTATACTAAAGAAGTTGCTGGGTTTAATCCCTTGTGGTTTCCCATAGGAAAATATTTTCGGTCTTTTTGTGTTGTTGTACTTGTCTTTCTTTTAGTGATCCTTTTTCTTATGGTTATGATAAAATAATGTTAATTTGTTTAATATCTAATATAACCATTAAAATTATAATAGATCTCAACTAGCTTATGACTTTGGCAAGTGTTATTTCATAGTGGGAAATTCCTCAATGGTTATATTGGATTGTAATTTTCCTAAATGATAATGTAGCATTGCAAAATTACTCAAGTGTAATGTTTTATTATTGTTAAATTATTGTGTAATTGATCTCTAGGAATTGAGTGCAATTGAATTGTATTATTATGCAGTGTAATGGAATGAAAAATACACACTTAACAAGAAAAATTTCACAGAAAATGGATAAGAATTGCTTAGTATAATTACAGTATAAAGTTTATTATTTTGAACAGTATACAACAGTATTACATAAAGGAGAATTCTAATCATGTGGATATGATTCGAATCTACCAACTCAATTTGTCTGCATGGATAACTAGAAGTGTCAAAATCACTATTGGAGCTCACTAGTCTAACTCGAGATGTCTAATTCAGTCTCTCAATCAGTTAAACTGGTTAAACTAATGAAGTAGGTGAGAATATGTTCCTACCCACATGCAACCATCCAAGATTGGTGCAAATTGAACTAGAGAATATCTAATTGAATGTAGCTGGAGCATAACTTAGCTTAACTAGTTACCAACTACCAACAACTGAAGGAGGTTGGTGGTAGCACTCCAAGTGGCTCCTAAATTGTAGGGATTGGTCTCATAGACACATAAATTTATGCATGAACATGCAATTAGTTGCAAGTAACCTATATATGTGTTTCCTACACTCTAGTGACTTGGTACTAGTGGCACTAATAGCCCAAGTGAACCTAAAGGTACCAGTGGACCCAATATCAAGTAATGACTCCTAAGTTAGGAAAATATAATATAATAGACTAAGTATGGACAAGGGAGGATTATAAATTCTAACAATTATGGCATTCCTAAGGGTTTGTCACCTTGAGTGTGGTTGACTTTATTTGGTGATGCTTTACTATGTTGAAAATAAATGATAATGATTGATCATATTTAACTGTGATTGACTATGGTTATGTATGTTTCTCAATGGTAATTTTATAATGTGACATTCATCAATGGTTCTATTGCATTGATTTTGGTTGAATTTGGTTGGCCATGGTTTAATATAGCCATTTATTGTTAGCTTTGTTTGACTATTGTTCCTTGTGATTGATTCTGTAAGTACTATTCTTAATTGTGATATTCCTCCATTGTTTTCTTGCAATTCATATTAGCTAACTTTATTTCAAATTTCTACGATACTCGGTGCCTATGTTGCATTGTGACATTCTTGAAGGGTTATGTTGGATTATGAAATCGCGTTACAATTATATCACATTGAGTGCAGATGAGTTTGGTTTGCAATGGATTAGTATGGTTGACAATAATTGGCAATGATCGATTGTGTTTAATTGTGGTTGACTATGATTAAGTATGTTACTCAAAGGAAATGTTTCATTGCAATCATAATCAAGAGTTATGTCAAATTGACTTTCATATCATCTAACTTCATGCCAAATTTCTGTTAATGATGATAATGTTGCATTGTGATATTCATTAACCAATATGTTTTGTTAAATGCAAATAGCCATGATTAGTCATGTTTAATTATACTCGTGAATATGCAATATAGTCCATACTCCTACGTGTTTGATAAATTGGCTAATACCCTTGTGTTGGCTTATGCTTACTATGTTCTTTTGAGCCAATTAATATCTCGTATTAGCTCATAAAACATAAAAATTATAACTATAAATAATTATAATACTTCAAAATTCTTCTAAGAATTTTAAAATGTGTTTAAATTTATTTTAAAACATGGCATATTTTTTTCACATAATACTTTAACTTTGTAACATTCATATTATATTCTATCTCAATATTAAGAAATTTGTATATTGTATTAATTATATTTTGTATTTAACAATATTACTTAGCTAGGTTTTATTAGATTTTTCATATACATAACATTTATTTAATAAATTTTAGATTAAATTTTGTATACATATATAATTATGTTTTAGTTATAAAACATTTCATTCATATATATACATACATATACATATACTAAACCGACTTTCTAGCTTCAAAGTATGCTAAAATTACATGTAATTATAATTATAGTAATAGTAAATTTTATAGGTATAATTTAAAATCGTACAATATTTATATTTATGGATTTTAAAACATTTTAAATAAAAATGAATTAGGGTTAATTATGGTTGATTATGTTAATAAGAAATATGTTACATTGAATTTGGTTGGTCATGATTGACTATAAATAATTATGGTTGATCTTGTTTAGTGATGGTTCATTGTGACTGAAAATGATTTCATGGGGTTGACCATGGTTTACAATAGATAAGTGTGTTGACTATAGTTGAAGATAATAGACTTTGGATTTCATCATTGAATTATATTCTCTTATGTCTTTATGATGTAAATTTTTTTTTTAACAGAAACAGAAAGGGGGATTATATTAACAGGCTGTGCACAGCCATTCATTACAACAGAAGAAGAAAATATAATGCCGGAAAGTCAAAATTGCTGCTCATCTGCCTTGTTCTGAAAGTTTCCCATAAGGCAGAGCATATAATCGTTCCAGAATTACAAAAGATGTGGGTAGTGTATACCCTCACAAACTGGCTACAGAGCAAAATGCAAAGAAACATAACCCAAATAAAAATGAAACAGAAAAAACAAGAGACATAATTCAATTGCTTCTCAGAGTCCTGGGTTGCAGAACTGATTCTTCTTCCATGGGGTGTTCAGCTGTTTCATTTACTCCATTAACCCTGCTCTCCTTGTTCATAGAGATGAGCTTCTCGAGGTCTTCCTCTATACGTTCCACTCTGCCCAGCAGCTCGCGCAGGTTGCTCTCGAGATCTTCTATTCGGGCGCCATTATTACTAACCTCAAGCGATGTGTAACTCATACTTTTAACTTCCTTGGCCATTCTTTGTTGTCCATTACCCCTATAGCAGTCATCTCATACAGCCTGCGCAGATTCTTTTTTATGTCCAGCAGTCCAGCATTATCACCAAAGTGAGCCATTCCTCCAGAATTACGCGTTTTTGCTATTCGAGAGAATTGGATGTGTAGAGGAAAAACAGAAATGTCCTGGTTCTCACCCCAGCGCACTGAGAAAATGCTCCAGAGGTCGGCAATTTCTTGTTGCAGGGTAGAAACACTAAGATTGTCAGAGCAAGACAATGTTCCCAGAGCGTCGTTCTTCCAGCCAGAGCAGAGGCATCCCAAAACCTTATCCTGCCTGTCTGCTCGAAAAGGAGATGAATCACCGTGGCTATCAATGCCCCAAGCTGCTGAGGGATAACTACAATGGCATGAGGAGAAAGCAGACAGCGCAAGGCGCTCCTTTACAAAGGCACGAATGAGGGGGAGCCCATTCCAAGGGATTCCCAGTAGTCTCCCACCCCCTACACCAGCTACCACATTCAGCAAGAAATTCACAGAGCCGGGAGAGCCGAGACCAAATTCCAGAGCATTACTATGGAGCGAGTCGAAGCAAGGAGGCAGCATAGAGATAGGATAAAGGGCCATCGATCGTGCGAGAAGGAATGGCAATAAATTGAAGGCCTGAAGTGTTTTAATTCAACTGCTGCCGAGGAGGGAGGAACAAGCCACGTGGCCTTCAGAGGAGGGCTAATAGGACATGTCAATGAATGCAGGGAGCCGCCAAGAGGAGGGGGGTAGTGAGGGCCAGCTGGAGGGAGGGTGAAGGGAGAGGAAGGGCAGCCAAAGGAGGGAATAGGGAGAAGGAAAAGAGGGGGGGGGAGAAATAAGCAAGGGAGAGGGGAGAAGATGAGAAGGGGAAAAGGAAAATGGCCAAAAAAATACCTATTGTGTTCTCCGAGAGATAAGGGCTTCACTTTAGAAAATTGCATAATGATAGTGCGAGAAAGAATACTAAAGCTTCTCGTCATGGAATGTATTTGAGGTAGGAAGGCTCACCGTCTTTATGATGTAAATTATTACTTTTCCAATTGAGTATATCTTCGGTGCTTGGGAGGAATGATTGTTATCCTTGTCATTCAGGTTCAAATCTCATAAGTGACATGCCGAGATATTAATGAGCATATTGTTGTAATAACCTTGACAAATCCTTAAGATTTTGTGAAATCTAGTTAACACCGTATTTACCTTAATGTATATTATATGTGACATTGAGTTTTGCTAACTGCCATAATTAACTATGTTTATTCTTATTTAATGATAATAATGTTAAATAACTATATTACACCACTTTAAAGAATTATAATACTTTAAAATTCTTAAAATTTTGAAACAGGTTTAATTTTTTTTAAGAATAATACTTAAATATTTGCAACATTCATAATTTATGTAAACATTCACAAGTTTATATGTTATTTTTTTTCATATTTTATAAGTTATATATTTTAAATTTTTTAAAAGTAGAACTTGAATTCAATAAATAACTCATATTTATATACTTTAAAATGTTTTAAATAAATAAATAAAAACATTAATTATGGTTGGTTATGGTTAATTATTGTTAATCTAATGTTAATAAAAGGTTACGACATATTGAGTTTCGTTGATTTGGTTGTCCATATTTAACTATGGTTGATCTTGTTTGATGATGGTTCATTGTGTTTGACGATACTGTCATGGTTTACTATAGTTGACTATGTTGACAATGCTTGAAGATTGTTAGATTTGGTTGAGTATGCATGGGTATGGTTGATTATTTGTAACCATAGCAGATCATGTAGTCATCATTTGACTATGGTTGACCATGTTATATTCATGAACCCTTATGTCGCATTTTGATGTTCTACAAGTTCTACGCTTAATTGTAATAGTCCTCAATGTGTGTATGACAATTCATGTTAAGCTAACTTTATGTCAAATTACTAAACTCCTAAATGGTTATGTTGCATTCTAATGTTCATTAAAGGACAATCCTCAATAAATTTGGTTGGTCATTGGTTGGTTAATCATAGTTTAGACACAACACACACACACACACACATACACACACAGATAGATATAACTTTACTCAAGGGTTATGTTTATTTCTACATTTGTTAATCATTATGTCACATTGAAACATTCCTCAATTTCGATATATTGATGAACTTTTATCTCGCATTGAAACATTTTGCAAGTGATAGGCTTAAAATTGTGATATTCCTCAAACAATATCTCACAGTTCATATGATCTAAATTTATGTTCAATTAAAGGTTGTCTTATTGAATTTTATTGACCATCATTATCTATATTAGATTGTGTTCAAGAATATGCAATATAGCACATATTCCTACATTTGATGGGTTTGCTAATATCTTTGTGTTAACATATGTTCCCTACGTTGGCTTATGATTTTATGACGTATGTTTTTAATTTATATTTACATAATTTAATATATACATATATAATGTATTTTGTATAAATACATATAGAATATATTTACTATAAATCATCATATGATCAAGTAAGTTCAAATTGGTGATAACAACTCTTTGGCAGTGTTAGAATTTCATCATTAAGCTAGCATAACATTAGGATCTTTAACTGAGAGAATAACAAGCACATCAATAAAACACAAGAGACAATGAACACAGTGTTTATCCTCGGGGAAACCATAAATGGTGAAAACCCTACAACTTCCTCAGAGATAGAATCAGCACCAAAAGTAGAACCCAAAACAGTAAGTGATCTCCCGACAGCAGTAACCTTCTTTCTATCTAGCCCCAGTGTCTTCTCCTTCCTCAACTATGCACTACACTTCAGTGTGTATAAGATGTATGATAAATAGAGAGGTCGTCTCTCAATTTATACTAATTCCTGACTTGACTAAACCCTACTAAGGCCAACCTCACTAGGAGAGTCTAATAACCCTAGTGCCCTGGAATTGTGGGGACTTTAACCCTTAACCAATAGGAGGGTTACCCACAATGACTTGACATGACTTGTTTACATTATAGATCTTCCCGATAGGAACATTGGGGCATGACATGACTTAAGTACATCTCGGAATAAACATCGGGTTACAATATATAAGAAATACAAGTAACACATATTTCATTAAATTTGTAATTATTTAGTGGATCTAGAATTTAGAACTTCCGCTAGATTGAGTTCTTTCAAAATGAGGAAAGTCATAAAATTTGGATTCTTACATAATGTCTAGTAATCTTATTTATAGATTGTATTTAATGTTAAGTTGATTAAATTATTTTATGACATAATACCAACATTGTATTTGTTACTACAACAATTAGAAATATTGTCGTAGTAATTATTTGTGTCTTTGTTGAGTATGTTGTTTTATTTTTGGAAGTTCGCACCACTTATAATAAAAACAGGAAAATATTTTATGACTTTAAAGTCTAAGCTTTTACCCTTGTAATGATTAAAATAAATTATGAATTAAAATAGCAACATAATTTATTATTGTTGTTGTTGGTAGTGTATTAAAAACTAAGTTGATGAATGTTTACTTTATGAATTATAGATTAACATGAGAAATTTCTTACCTATAAATTTATTTAATGATATTGATGTTAGTAAATCCTCCCTTATTTATTAATATTATTTATTTTAACAATCAAAATTAATTATGAACTAGAATAGCATTAGTGCAGTAGAGTTTGATTTTTTTAATATACAAGAGGAAAGGGGGAAAACCAACTTAACTAATTATTGCAAGTGTTCGTTATTTATTTATGAAGTATTTGAACAATGTGTTTAATTGAAAAGAGCATATTTTTATTGAAAATGTAGATATCTTACAATAAATTTATATTATCAATAAGATTTAAATCATGTCTTAATTTATGTTAGGGCATAGAGGAATCAAACCACCATCGTCTTGCTTGGAATGCAAGTGCTCTTACATTGAGCTAGCACCCTTTACAACATGAGGGGAGAGAGACTGTGTTAACACCTGGATTACACATTTCTAATCCTCTGTGACAAAGCAAAATGATGTTTTATTCAGAGAGGAAGTCTAGAAGATGTTTTAAGGTTCATTATTGAATATGATTATGCACATTTGATATAATGACATTTTGAGTTTATGTAAAAAACAAATTGAAAAGTTAAAAATTGAATGGTGTTATCTAATTCACATAAAGTACCATCACATGAATTAACATAGAAGTTGAACCAAAATTTTCATATTAGTAAATAATATAAAATTCCTCAAAAAAAGGCTTGAAGAGAATATTTGATATACAACAAAAATTTAAAAGTGTTTCTTCTTGTATATTAATAACTAGTTCAAAGAGAAAATTACATTCATGAATCATCTCCACATAATATCCTTATATTAAGTCAAGCAAATCAATTACAACTTGTACACCACATTTATTTATTGTGGTCTTCCTGCAATCTTCTTTCTTTTGCATCCATGCCCAAACTATGGTATTAACTGGAATAGATCCAAGTCATGTGTCATCAAGGTTTGGTACCCAATATTGTTCTAGAATTTTCCTTTGTATTTCTTTGAACTAGGCTTCCATCAATCAACCTTTACATGAAGAGTCTCACTTTCATCATTTTGGAAGATATATGAGGTGGTTTTTGCCATCCAAATCGTCTCTCCTTCATCCTTAGTTCATAATCTAACTACCAATACCTTTACTTTCTCAAATTCAATCATAGTATTGAATCTTGGCTTTAGCTTGTTGCACCTGGGTCCAACATATACCAGTTCATCTATCACATTATCAAATTCTCCATCCATAATACTTATATTACATGCAGTGCATTACGATCAGCATTAAATTTCACATGGATTAAATTGTCTTTATGATGCAATGTATTTGATGATAATGTCTAACATGAATTAAAGCTAACATGATGTTATCACTTAATGATTGACTTTCTGGATTAAGTTATGTGAAATATTTTTAGTCCACAATGAATTTTTCATGGTTCTCGTAACAAACATGGGTGGAGTGTCCACTCAAAACATTGGTTTGAAAAACGTTCACACAGTTTAATCCAAAAAATCAATCACAATGAGGACAAACTGATAAAACCTGCACGCTCAAAATGTTAGTACTGTATTTATTGAGTATAAGTTAATATACTAGTACCAAGTTGGCACCGCTTTAAAGTCTACATGAGAAAATATAATTATGAATTTGAAAGCAACATAGTAGTACAATTAAATTTATATCAACTATAATAACGAATAATAGGAAAAACTCACTTCAAAACTTATTGCAAGTGCCTTACATTTATTCACAAAGCAATTCTATAAGATATTTTAAGGTGCATTTGCATAAAGCATCATCACATGAATTAACATTGAAGTTGAACCAAAATTTTCATATATGTATCAGATAATATAAAATTCCTCAAAAGATAGCTTGAAGAGAATATTTGATATACTACAAACATTGACAACGTTTTCTTCATGTATATTAATTAGTCATTCAAAAAGAAAAATTACATTCATGAATCATCTCCACCTAATCTCCTTATATTTTCTCAAGCATATCAAGTACAGCTTCAGGATGAAGGTTTCTATAGTTAATCATAATGACAAAGAAAGTTTATGGAATTAAATTGTGTGTATTGAAACAGCCCTACGTTTCAAGTGGACACTTTGCCAATCATCGGGGGAACAAAATGAAAAGCTCAAAGTAGTACTGAAGAGATTGAGCAAAAGCTAATAATAAAGAAAGAAAGGATTTTGTACATGCATTAATGAATATAATTATGCACATTTGATATAGTGATATGTTGTGTTGATCTAAAAGACAAATTGAAAAGTTAAAATTTGAATGGTATTATCTAATTTGCATAAAGTATCATCACATAAATTAACATTGAACTTGAAGTGAAATTTCATATATGCAATAAATAATATAAAATTCCTCAAAAAGTAGCTTGAAGAGTATTTATTATAGTACAAACATTGAAAAATGTTTCTTCATGTATACTAAAAGTCATTCAAAAAGAAAAGTTACATTCATGTATCATCTCCACCTAATCTCCTTATATCCGCTCAATCAGATCAAGTACAGCTTGTACACAACATTTATTTATCTTTGTCTTCTTGCAATCTTCTTTCTTTGGCATCCATGCCCAAACTATGGTATTAATTGGAATAGATCCAAGTTCTGTGTGATCAGGATTTGGTACCCAATATTGTTCTAAAACTTTTCCCTTGTATTTCCTTGAGCTATGCTTCCACCAATCAATCTTTTCATGAAGGGTCTTGCTATCATCATCTTGGAAGATATCTGAGGTGGATTTTTCCATCCAAATCATCTCTCCTTCATCCTCATTTCCTGATCTAACAAGCAACATCTTTCCTTTCTCAACATTAATTCTAGGATTGAATGTTGGCTTTGGCTTGTTGCACTTGGGTCCAACATATACCGGTTCATCTGTCACATTATCAAAATCCCCATCCATAATACTTGATATTGCATGGAGTGCATTACCATCAACATTAACATTTTTCCTCGTCTTTGGCCAAAATTAATCAGAAGAAGAATCACTTTCATCCAAGGGTGTATGGTCATTGTAGATTCCATCTAATGCATCAAGATCTCTTTTCCAATAATCTAGTTTTTCATTCCATTCCTCTGTAACAATTGGTGAATTCTCATTTCCAATAGTCTCTTTCCACATTTTTATGTATGATGTTATTCCTTCCTTTAGTTCTTTTAAATATGCATCATTGTCTTTGGGATGTAATAAAGATGGCTTCCCTTTGGGCAATATAGGTCGGCCTTCATCATCTATATTCCACAACTCCACTGGTTTTGACCACTCAATGTTTGTGATGGATTCTTTATACCTCATAACTGAAACATCATTGAGTACAAGGAATTGGAAGTACTGGACATTAAGATGTCCAACTAGTGCATTTTTCCCCTCCTTGATGTACCCATTAGGAAAAATTTTGAAGTCATACACTTTGTCAATAAGTTTAGGTGGAAACACCCTTTTTTCTTTTATTGTGCAATATGTATCCATCATCTCAGGTAAAGAATATATATCTTTACTTTTCAAGTTGAAAGACATTCTTCCATAGGTTCCATCTATGTCTTCATGGGTGTGCCCCATAAGAAAGAACCCAACCTCAATAGTGATGAAGACACCAAGTGCAGTTAATAGTGATAGAAACATGAAAACATAACGATTCTTATTATCACTAGCTACATTGTCCAACTGTAACAACAAATGTGGAGGAAGAGGCTTAAAATCAAGATTTTGATTTGTTGAGCTTCTATTTAAAGATAGGAAAGCATCCTTGTACACTCTACATTTTGAGTAAATAGAGTTTTGAAGTAATGCATTTGAAAGTGTGTTTCTTGAACTTCCACTCTGTTAAGTCAGTAATTTTCCTGTCCAGTTTTGGCTTGACTTCTTAAATTTTTGGTTTGTTTCTCATTAAGCTTTTGTTTTAAGTTTTAGTTTTGATCTCCTTCAGGAGTTCTCTTGATGATTTGATAGTTTTTGGGCATACTTTTTATACGTTTTTATTTGATTTGTGATCTTTTGCATTTTTAAAAGGGGTTAAAGAAAGTCATATTATCAACAAATTGATTCATTAATGTGTATTTAGAGATCAGTTAGACTTGATTCTTAGCCTAGCAACTTTTTAAACCTCCGACAAATTAGCAGAAAATTGAAAAACAGCGAAAATATGGCATGGAAGTTATTCTTGTAGCGCTGGACGAAAATTTAACAAAGGGCGCGCTCCAAGAATATCGCGGCCCTTTGTTTTTTCAAATTTCAAACAAATTTCTATCATGATTTCGCTTAGTGAATGACTAATCGCCTTGTGTGAGTGGTTTAACATGTGTATGCTGCAGTCTAAGCACGATTTCAGGTGGTTATCAGTCTCGAAACAAATTGGGTTCATCATTGCTCATAATGCGGAATCAGTTGAACAAAATCCATAAATCTCGATCTAAGCTGGCGTGATTTACATGTCACACATTGTCAGAGTAAATAAGGTTTCGTGAAGTAGACTAAACTACTCGAAAGGTGAATTTTATTTCTATGAAGAAGAGACAGCGTTCAAGAGACTAGCGGAAATTAGGGCTTCCTAATTTACTAACCTGTAGTCAAGGAAGTTATATGAAGACACCTGTACGCATGAGGAGAAGCCGTTGATAGCCCAAAACGAAGGTATAAGTCGTGGAAGTTGGAAAGTTGATAGATACTAGTGTTTCTTCTCTCTTCTTATACATATAGTCTCCAGTCAGACTAATAAACATGTGGCTGAGGTTACTCTTGCAAAATTTGAAGATGTGAGAATGTTAGGGTTTGAGGATTGAGGCTGGTTGATATAGAGAAAGGGGAGTACATATTGAAAATAGAAGAACCACACTCATGGAAAGCCTTCAATTACATTGAACAGTCTGGACATTGCAATTAATCAAAGTGCTGTCTTCTACGATTTAAATCAGTTTCTATTGAAGGAGGAGTTTATATCTGAATGCATATCATATTGCTGGTTTCCTTAATCCTAAAATGAAGAGCTTGGATGGTCCATAGTCTAAAACAATTTGACATTCTGTTTGATGGTGCATTTTTAGAGAATGAGCAGCGTTTTTGTGCTCTTATGACTGTTTTATTCACAAACTGATCTATTCTCACAGTCTACCTATATTCAGACCTAATTTGTACTGTTGTAACAAAGAAACATTGAAGCCTAAGGTCAGGAGAATTTGATCTTCTGTTGGGAAAGTTTTCCTTCATCTTTTAAAACCAACAGGCCTGTCCAGGAATGTATAGCAGATTATAAAGGAGTTCAAAGAATAGAAAACCAGTTTACAAAGCATCTTTGAAACCTAAAACTAGATTGTTTCTAATTCCTGAAAGAAGAAGATGGGAAAGAGTGGGAAAAGTGGTAAGGTCAATAGGGCTGAGCCTACTGACTTGACCTAGATCGAGAAGCTTCCTGACTGTGCAGAATTGTTCCAGCAAGCAGGTTGGCTCAAGTTTTTCAGGAAGATAGATGGCTACAATGCTCAGGTGTCTTTCAAGTTTGCTCAAGGACTTAAAGATGATATGGTTATTATGGATGCTTTAAAATTCAAGTTGACTGTGGAATTAATTGCAGAGGCTACTAATATTAGTAATGAAGGTGAACATTGGTTCAAAAAGATGCCTTTTGAATTTGATC
>LPNX010415691.1:216259-226267 GCA_001517045.1 Pseudotsuga menziesii | reverse complement strand
AGAAGCAAAAATTGATAAACAGGGCAGCAAAAGTAAGAGAAAATCAATGGTGAAATCCTCTTCTTCTTCTCAGTCTGAAAAGACAAAGATATCACAGTCAGCAAGAAAATTTGAACAGCCTAGGTCTGAACTGTTTGAAATAGTGTTGGAGATAAAGAATAAAATTCTAAAACAGCAACAAGATGAGGAAGCTGAAATGTGTCCCATTGAAAGTCAAGAGTGGGAGGAGGAAGATGAATAGATACTCAGAGAAGCAGGCATTATGGAGGACCCTGGTGTTTCTGCAGATTACACAGACTTATTAATGAAAGAGGAAATTATACTAGAGATACCTAGTTCTGATAAGGAAAATACTCAGCAGTATAAGAAATACATGAAGCACTTACAGCAGGTTAATGATGGTTTAATGAGAGTTAATAAAGGGCTTGTAGGAGAACTGCTGGATGTTAAAAGTCATTTCCAAGAGCTGGCAGAGGTGTCCAAGGAGGTTCTTAAAAGAAAAAGGATGACTGACAAACACTGTTTAGAATTAGAAAGCACGATAAAGAACCTACAGCAAGAGAACAGAAGGCTCACCCAAAAGATGATCAAGCTAGAGCAGGAGAAAAAGAAGACCAAAAGACAACCTCAAAGGCTAGATGGCATTGATCTCCTTGTAGAGGCAGCGAAGAAGATATGAAATAGTTATTAGTTAGTGGTTATTTTTGATAAACACTTTTGTTAAGCATTTGCTATTTTTAGCAATCATGTAATTTTGTAAAAAGTCACTTTTTACTTTACCTAGCTTAGAGATTCGATGGAGGCAGTTAGTGGATAAGACCTAACTGATTTTGGGAGAACTTTCCTATTTAGATGAGTTAGAAAGACATTGTTCAGGTTCTGATTTTTGGGAGCATCAGGAGGTCTGCTAGCTGCTTGTACTTTCAGACTTGTTCAGAGATAGGTACTGTAACTCTCATACGCATTTACTGATGAAATAATGTGATATATGACTCTTTGCCCCACATTTTGTCTATGTTGGCTTTGTTATTGAGCATGTTTTGCTTCTTAAATGGTAAATTCATTGCTAGTTAATGTGTTTTTCTAGTAATGCTTATCTTTTAATGTATGAACCACAGTATAGTCTCTTTGTTGGATTTTTGTGATATGTTGGGCATCTTTATCAGTTTTATGTCTATGATTTAGTTGTTGCTTTTACTCTTAATGTATTCCCTGTATGATCTTGAAGCTTACAACCAAAAACACATAAACAAAACCCTAAACCCTAATTTGAATTGAGTTTTTTCTCTTGAGATTGTGTTGGCTTGTTATCCTAGCCTTAGTAACAATTTCTGACACAAACACACTCTCATAAAGCAAATCACCATACATATCAAGGTGTGGGTCTTCAAGGTCCCTCAAGCACTTTGCAAGAGATGTAATGGTAAATTGTGATCCCATGTGTACAAATGGTAGGGAAAAATGACCAAAACCTCCTGTGCTATGCCCATGTGTTAGCATACCTATCAACGACAAACCCAAGTTTGCTCCTGCAATAGATTTTGATTTGACACGTAATCTTGGGATTGAAGTCTTTGTTTTGTCCATTTTATCATGGATAATGCTCAAGTATTCCTTTGGATACCGCTCTGACATAATTCTATGGGCATAGTAGCAATATATTCCACACATAACAATCTTGTTATGTTTCTTCAGTCTAGCTCATGCCTTTTCTTCCATCTCTTTTGTAGTCGATGTCTTCATATGTGCTTTCAACACGATACATTCACTACATTTACTGAAGTTAGTGTTCTTTGAGAATGCCACATCTAGAAAATGAGTATTCCAAATCTTGCTCATTGTTGGTTGTGATATTGATGGAAAATTTAGCTCTTGAAGAGCCTCGTTGATCTCTTTTAACAAAGAACTTTGGGTGTACGTTGATGGCAGCAATCTTAAAGGAGTAGATGTTCCATCTTCTTCAACTTGTCATGTTTGGTTCGGTGAAAAGTCTAAACTATCCATTACAATTTTGTGCAATATTTCTATGGTTGCCACAGTATGTGCACGTGGTTTGCATTTGTTGGTGTTACCATGAATTCCTTTGGCATGTCCTTATTATAAATTATGTTGGTAAGTATAGAAGGTGCTTTGAGTAATATTGTGTATCTTGTACCATGCTTTCTTACAAATAATATCTCCATTAAACCTCATGTCCTTTACTTTCCTAATAGTAGGAGGTAGGCCATGGCCATGGCTCTTTGACATGATTGTGTTGGAAAGGAGTGAATTCAAGACAAATTCCATAATGTCATTTTTTTAAAGAGTTTCATACCCCTTCTAGTAGTTGCAATGGCTTTCCTATCCACGTGTTAAAGACAATCTTGTTTGCAACTTTCATCTGCTGCCAAAAGTCATATTTCTTTCTCTTCATCTCTTTGTATTTGAAAGTTTCCAACTTTTTTTGTAGCCACAACTCGTTTAATCCTTTTATATGGCCTCGTTGCATGCATAGCAATTGAGACTGGATCCTTTTCATTATAAAGATCATCATCCCATGTGTTTAAGGGACTTGTGTCCTCTATAAGATCCCATACCGCCATTTCCTTGGGTACCTCCTTGAAATTTTCATTCACCCTTAAAATCTCACCTTCATTGTCCACCAACTTATTTATTGGCCATCTAACCAAACAATGTATAGACTTGTCCCCAATCCTACATATTTCACAATTTCTATCTATGTCTTCCACAAAAACACCGATTTCCTTTTCACCTAACATTTCATCCTCAACCATGTCATCCTCATGGACATTAACTATGATCCCTTTGGCAATGCACATGCTTGTTCCTGTGCATTCATGTGTAAGAGAAACCTTTTTACATGTGAATGTAAGCCTATATTGGGGAGTATTTACGAGATGATCATGACAATGAGGTTCCAAATCTGATTCTGGCCAAATCTCATAAGATCCCAATGCACCCCCTAGTGTATTCTCAAATCCTATTGGATGTGGCAAAAGAGCATCATGTTTTAACACTTTCTCAATGTTAACCACTATGGATCCCTTTTTCACCATCCTTTCATGCACCTTATGACCAATCTCTATATTGAATATGGAGCCTTCACCCACCTTCAATCCACATTGTAAAAGATCTACCTTGTCTCCAATAGAAAATGCAGAAGAGACATTTGCACCTACACAACAAATTAAACAAACTTAGTATTTGCTCAAAATAAACAAGCAATGTACTATCAAAAACACTTAACATGTGCTTCAATATTTTAATTTACCTTTGTTATGCCTCAAATATATGATCTTCCATGGATGTAAGTCCCCTTCATCAACATCTTCCACAATCAAATGTGGTTCAATGACATCAATTATCAAAACCATAACATATCCTACATTAAGCCTTTGTCCACCATAATGAGTTGTAGTCTCTGTAGATTCAACCCTTCCTAGTCCAACAACTTGACCATTAATTAGGAGATCAACATAGTCTCCTCCTGTCAAAATTATATTTTCCATTGTAACTCCTCCCAATTTCTGTAACACATTTGAATTGTAGTTTGTAATTAAGGTTAATCCATATGAAGTGTATGTTCAAAAGAGTAATATAGTTGCAATAATTCAAAACAATAGGGTATCCCTTTTGTATGCCACGGAACATTATTCCCCTACATCTTGTGCACGCTAGCAAAAAGGAATTTACATATAAATTACACAAAATATATATATGAAGAGATAACAATAAGAGATCCAAGAATTATTAGAGAATGATAGATATCAACTCCAATAAAACCACCAAATTCCTATTTGACTTTGGACATGGGAATTATATTATTGATGTATGTGTATGAATGTGCTGGAATTCTAGCTAGAGTTAGCTTCCGTTCTTAAAATGTTGCGCGTTGAATGAAAGTTAATGTGTGTTAGTTTTAATAATGTATTTTTTCAGCTAACAAAAACACATTGTCATGAATCACATTACACCATGATAGAAATCTAGCTATGTTAGTTTTCATAATGTAGTTTTTCATCTAACAAAATCACATTGTCATCAATCACATTACACCATGATGGAAATCTAGCTGTGTTAGTTTTCATAATGTAGTTTTTCATTTAACAAAATCACACTGTCATCAATCACATTACACCATGATGAAAATCTAGCTGTAGTTAGCTTTCATTCATAAAACATTGCATGGTGACTAAAAGCTAATTTGTGTTAGTTTTAATATGGTAGTTTTCTATCTAACACAACCACATTGTTGTCAAATACATTACACCATAATGAAAATATAATGGAATTAGCTTCCTTCTAACAACATGGCATGGTAAGTGAAACCTAACATGCGATTGCTTTCATAAGGAAGTTTTCCATCTAACACAACTACATTGTCATCAATCACATTGCACTACGATGGAAATCTAGCTGGAGTTAGTTTTCGTTCTTAAAACATTGCACAGTTAGTGAAAGATAAAGTGTGTTACTTTTCATAAGGTATTTTTTCATCTGAAACAACCACATTGTCATCAATTAGTTTTTCATTTGACACAACCATATTGTCATCAATTATATAGCACCATGATGGAAATCTAGTTACAGTTAACTTTCATTCTTAAAACATTGCACATTGAGTAAAAGGTAATGTGTGTTAGTTTTTCATAATGCAGTTTTAAATATAACATAACCACATTGTCATCAATCACATTGCATCATGATGGAAATGTAGCTGGAGTTGGCTTTCATTCTTAAAACATTTCACAATGAGTGAAAGCTGATGTGTGTTAGTTTTCATGAGGTAGCTTTCTATTTAAAACAACCACATTGTCATCAAATATATCACACTATGATGGAAATATAGTTGGAGTTATCTTTCATTTTAATAACATGTCATGATGAGAGAAAGCTAGTGTGTGTTAGCTTTCATAAGGTAGTTTTTCATTTACCACAACCACATTGTCATCAATCACATTGTACCACAATGGATATCTAGTTGGAATTAGCATTCATCCTTAACTCATTGCACGGTGAGTGAAATCTAATGTGTGTTAGCTTTCATAATGTAGTTTTCCATCTAGCACAACCACATTGTCATCAATCACAATTCACCATGATGGAAATCTAGTTGGAGTTAGCTTTTGTTCTTAAGACATTGCACGATGAGTAAAAGATAATGTGTGTTAGCTATCATAAATTAGTTTTCCATCTAACACGGTCATATTATCCTCAAATACATTACACCATGATGGAAATCTAGTTGGAGTTAGCTTTTATTCTAGCAACATGTCATGATGACTGAAAGCAAATGTGTATTAGTTCATTTCACCCTAATGAAAAGCTATCTGGAGTTAGCTTTTGTTCTTAAAACATTGCACGGTTGAGCGAAAGTTAATGTGTGTTAGTTTTCGAAATGTAGCTTTCTATCTAAAACAATCACATTATTATCAAATACATAACATAATGATGGAAATCTAGCTATAAATAGCTTTCCTTTTAAAAATGTGTTAGTTTTCATTCTTAAAGCATTGTACGATGAATGAAATCCTAATGTGCATTAGCTCATTGCACCAATAAGGAAATCTAGTTAGTGTTAGCTTTTGTTTTTAAAACATTGCACTGCGAGTGAAAGTTAATGTGTGTTAGAATTCATAAGGTAGTTTTATATCCTAAAGAGTTGCATTGTCATCAAATACATAACACCATGACGAAAATCTAGCTGAAGTTAGATTTAGTCCTTAAATCATTGCATGATGATTGAAATCTAATGTGTTAGCTTTCATAATGTAGTTTCCATCTAACACAACCAGGTTGTCATCAATCACAATACACCATGATGGAAATCTAGTTGTTGTTAGCTTTCATAAGTTAGTTTTCCATCTAACACAACCACATTGTCATCAAATACATTACACCATCATGGAAATCTAGTTGGAGTTAGCTTTGCTCCTAACAACATAACCGGATTAGTTTTCTGTCTAACACAATCACATTGTCACATTGCATTGTGATGGAAATCTAGCTAGAGTTAGCTTTCAACCTTAAATCTTTGCACAGTAAGTGAAATATAATGTGTGTTCGCTTTCATAATGTAGTTTTTCATTTAACATAGCCAAATTGTTGTCAATCAAAATGCACTATGTTGAAAATCTTGCTAGAGTTAGCTTTTGTTCTTAAAACGTTGCACGGTGAATAATAGCTAATGTGCGTTAACTTTCGTAGGGTAGTTTTTCATCTAACACAGCCACATTGTCATTAAATACATTACATCATGATGCAAATCTACTTGGAGTTAGCTTTTCTTCTAACAACATGGCACGATGAGTGAAAGCTAATGTGTGTTAGCTTCCATAAGGTAGTTTTTCATCTAACACAACCACATCATCATCGATCTCATTGCTCCGTGATGGAATTATAGTTGGAGTTCCCTTTCATCCTTAAATCATTGCACGATGAGTGAAACATAATCTGTGTTAGCTTTCATAATGTAGCTTTTCATTTAGCATAATCACATTGTCATCAATCATAATGTACCATGATTAAAATGTAGCTAGAGTTAGCTTTCATTTTTAAAACATTGCACGGTGAGTAAAACTGATGTATGTTAGCTTGCATTAAGTAGTTTTTCATCTAACACAACCACATTGTCATCAAATACATTACACCATGATGAAAATCTAGCTAGAGTTGGATTTTCTTTTAACAACATGGCACAATGAGTGAAAGCTAATATGCGTTATCTTTCATAAGGTAGTTTTCCATTTAACACAACCGCATTGTCATCAAACACATTGCACCGTGTTGGAAATCTAGCTGGAGTTAACTTTAGTCCTTAAATCATTGCACATTGAGAGAAATCTAATCTGTGTTAGCATTCATAATGTAGTTTTTCATCTAGCACAACCACATTGTCATCAATCACAATGCACCAAGATGAAAATCTAGCTAGAGTTAGTTTTCCTTCTTAAAACATTGCACGGTGAGTAAACTAATGTATGTTAGCTTTCATAAAGTAGTTTTTCATCTAGCACAGCCACATTGTTATCACATACAATACATCATGATGAAAATCTAGCTGGAGCTAGTTTTCCTTCTAACAACATGGCACTATAAGGGAAAGCTTATGTAGTTTTCCATCTAACATAGCCACATTGTTATCACATACAATACATAATGATGAAAATCTAGCTAGAGCTAGTTTTCGTTCTAATAACATGGCACTATAAGGGAAAGCTTATGTGTGTTAGCACATTACAACATGACAAAAATCTAGCTGGAATTAGATTTTTTTTTAACATGGCACGATGAGTTATAGCTAATGTGTATTAGCTTTCATAAGGTAGTTTTCCATGTAATACAACCCCATTGTCATCAATCACATTGTGTTGTGTTGGAAATATAGTTGAAGTTAGCTTTCATCATTAAATCATTGCACGGTGAGTGAAATCTAATGTGTGTAAGCTTTCATAGTGTAGTTTTCTATCTAACAAAGTCACATTGTCATAAATCACAATGCATCATGATAAAAATCTAGTTGGGGTTAGCTTTCGTTCTTAAAACGTTGCACAGTGAGTAAAGGCTAATGTTTGTTAGCTTTCATAAGATAGTTTTTAATCTAACACGGCCACATTGTCTCATTACACCGTGATGGAAATATAGCTGGAGTTGTCTTTCAACCATAAATCGTTGCACAATGAGTGAAATCTAATATGTGTTACCTTTCATAATGTATTTTTTCGTTTAGCACAACTACATTGTCATCAATCAAAATGCACCTTTTTTAAAATATAGCTAGAGTTAGTTTTCATTCTTAAAATGTTGCACGGTGAGTAATAGCTAATGTGTGTTAGCTTTTGTAAAGTAGTTTTCCATCTAACACCGCCACATTGTCATCAAATACATTACACCATAATGCAAATCTAGCTGAAGTTAGCTTTCCTTCTAACATGACATGGTGAGTGAAAGATAATGTGTGTTAGTTTTCATAAGGTAGTTTTCCATCTAACACAACACATCATCATTGATCACATTGCACTGTGATGGAAATCTAGCTGGAGTTAGCTTTCATCCCTAAATCATTGCACAGTGAGTGAAATCTAATGTGTTACCTTTCATAATGTAGTTTTCCATCCATCACAACCACATTATCATCAATCACAATGCATTATGATGGAAATCTAGCTAGAGTTAGATTTTGTTCTTAAAACATTGCATGGTCAATAAAACTAACATATGTTAGTTTTCATAAGGTAATTTTTCATCTAACACAGCCACATTGTTATCAAATACATTACACCATGATGGAAATCTAGTTGGAGTTAGCTTTCCTTCTAACAACATGGCACTATAAGGGAAAGCTTATGTGTGTTATCTCATTACACCATGATGGAAATCTAGCTGGAGTTAGCTTTCCTTTAAACAACATGGCATAATGAGTGAAATCTAATGTGTGTTAGCTTTCATAAGGTAGTTTTCCATGTAACACAACCACATTGTCATCAAGCACATTGCATCGTGTTGGAATTCTAGCTGGAGTTAGCTTTCATCATTAAATCGTTGCACGGTGAGTGAAATCTAATGTGTGTAATCTTTCATAGTGTATTACACACCATGATGGAAATCTAGCTGAAGTTAGCTTTCGTTCTTAAAACATTGCACGGTGAGTAAAGCTAATATCTATTAGCCTTCATAATGTAGTTTTTCATCTGATACAACCACATTGTCATCAAATACATTACACCATGATGAAAATCTAGTTGGAGTTAGCTTTCCTTCTAACAACATGGCACTATAAAGAAAATCTTATATGTGTTAGCTCATTACACTATGATGAAAATCTAGCTGGAGTTAGCTTTCTTTTAACAACATGGCACGATAAGTGAAAGCTAATGTGTATTAACTTTCATAAGGTAGTTTTCCATCTAACACAACCACATTGTCACATTGCACCATGATGGAAATCTAGCTGGAGTTAGCATTCAACATTAAATCTTTACACGGTGAGTGAAATCTAATGTGTGTTAACTTTCATAATGTAGTTTTCTATTTAACACAATGACACTGTCATCAATCAAAATGCACCATTTTGAAAATCTAGCTAGAGTTAGCTTTCGTTCTTAAAATGTTGCATGGTGAGTAATAACTAATGTATGTTAGTTTTTGTAAGGTAGTTTTCCATCTAACACAGCTCCATTGTCATCAAATACATTACACTATGATGCAAATCTAGCTTGAGTTAGCTTTCATTCTAACAACATGGCACAATGAGTGAAAGATAATGTGTGTTAGCTTTCATAACATAGTTTTCCATCTAACACAACACATCGTCATTGATCACATTGCACCGTGATGGAAATCAAGCTGGAGTTAGCTTTCGTCCTTAAATCATTACACGATGAGAGAAATCTAATGTGTGCTAGATTTTATAATGTAGCTTTTCATCTAGCACAACCACATTGTCATCAATCACAATGCACAATGATGGAAATCTAGCTAGAGTTAGTTTTTGTTCTTAAAACATTACACAGTGAGTAAAGCTAATATCTATTAGCCTTCATAATGTAGTTTTTCATCTAACAAAACCACATTGTCATCAAATACATTACACCATGATGAAAATCTAGTTGGAGTTAGCTTTCCTTCTAACAACATGGCACTATAAAGAAAATCTTATGTGTGTTAGCTCATGACACCATGATGAAAATCTAACTGGAGTTAGCTTTCTTTTAACAACATGGCACAATAAGTGAAAGCTAATGTGTATTAGCTTTCATAAGGTATTTTTCCATCTAACACAACCACATTGTCACATTGCACCATGATGGAAATCTAGCTGGAGTTAGCTTTCAACATTAAATATTTACACAATGAGTGAAATCTAATGTGTGTTAACTTTCATAATGTAGTTTTCTATTTAACACAACCACACTATCATCAATCAAAATGCACCATTTTGAAAATCTAGCTAGAGTTAGCTTTCATTCTTAAAACGTTGCATGGTGAGTAATAACTAATGTATGTTAG
>LPNX010415691.1:137316-216129 GCA_001517045.1 Pseudotsuga menziesii | reverse complement strand
TAGAGTTAGTTTTCGTTCTTAAAACATTGCAGGGTCAGTAAAGCTAATGTATGTTAGATTTCATAAGGTAGTTTTCCATCTAACACAGCCACATTGTTATCAAATATATTACACCATGATAAAAATCTAGCTGGAGTTAGATTTCATTCCTTTCTAGGAGAGTACATTGTGTCCTCTACTATTACAGCCTAGTTGGATATGATTGCCTTCCTCATTGTGGTGGTAAGAGGAAATTCAATGATGTAAAGGATTACTCTTTGTACATTATATTGACTTATAAAGCTAAGCCTTTTGAAACAACAACAAAAAAGTATTTACTAGTTTCATCCAACCTCCCCTCCAAGCATATAGAACATTTCCAAATTGAAATATTCATCTCTATGAGAAGAACTAGAAAACCTGCTAGTTATCTTTATAATTTTATTTCCTGAAGTCACATATACTGAACAAAAGGAGACCCAAGCTCGAAAACTTCTCATAAACTTCCATATTGTGCACCTTTAATGAAGTTAAATTCCATAGATATATGGAGCAAACGCTTTGTTGGATTCCACTTGTGTAATGATTCAAGGATTCAACTTGACTGAAGGATCCAAATGCTACTACAACAATTGCTTCACAATCTACCACGCAAACCTATCCAAACTTTCCATGAGTGCCCCACACGGGTTGAACAATACTCCAAACAAGGCATGAATGGTCACACAGGTAAATCACCCCCTATAGGGCTTTCGTTTCATACACATGAGTCCCTAACACACATCAAACTTGGATTTTTTAAGGATTTTATGACTATTGTTGATACTTTTGTCACCTTTTCTAATGCAAAAGGCTATATCAAATTTTTATATTGTTATTCTAGGGCACACAATGCACTCAAAACCCCTCCAAATAGTTTGTAAATGAGAATTGAGTTCTCTTACCATCCCTGCTCATGCCCAAAATTGGAGCTTTAACCATCAAAATTGGACTAGAACTTACCAAAGCTAGTTTTATGTTGTTATTCATCACCTTTTAAGACTGAAACATGCCCAAAAATGTATTTCAACCCTTAGATTCAGCCCATATTCAAAGGTTATGTCTTGTTACTGCTAATTTATAGTCGAAAATGATCCCCACAAGACAATTGTGAAATCTTTACTAAAGGCTTCCTGGCCAACTCAGCAGTAACCCCCAAATAAGTATCTTCAACTTTGTCCAATACATATGCCATATTCTCAGCACTGTAGGTTATGGTTTCTTGCGGAGCTAAAATCGAACTCAGACTATATATGTGTGTAACTTTTCATTTGAAACCCAAAGAATCCATTTTTTTTTGTGGGGGAGGACATACATATTTTGAAACCTTCTTATTTTAGGGTTACAGGCTAGGAGGGAGAGGTTGTAGAACAAAAAGAAAGTTTCCCTCTGATGGGTAGGAATGCCCTTGGACCCTTTCCCCCACTTCCATAGTTGACTAGTAAGGCTTTGGATCCATAGCTACTCACTTGGCTACTTGGATTGGTTTATATCCTTGGTTACTCAGCTTGGTTACCACCCTATACTCCCTAAATAAAAACAACCTGTTTAACCCATCTGCAGCTTATTCCAAAATATCAAATTTTCAACATCTTGGCGCTTCAAGATATCAAAGTTTTGTGTTTTCTTCTTTGAGAAAGCACCAGTTTACTTCATTGCCTCCTATTCACCCTCCTTAAGTGTCTTTCTCTCTTTCATGAAAATGAACAGATAAAGCATAATGAATCTGCTGACTGCCAACTTTTTTTTACCATCCACCAATTGAAACAAACCCTGATCTTTGGCACTTATAAATCATCTTCTTGCGCTTCTTGTCAGCAATTAAAATTTGATTATTACTGAAGGAAAACATTGAACTATGGGATATGCTTCATTATCCAACTAACAGAAAATAATTTTTTCTGTGAACCAGGGACATCGTCATAAATAACAACCTCTTACCTCTCATCTGAACTTTCCCACTTCTCAACTCTGCATTTTCTCCACCACTCGAATACAAAATTAGAGTTGGATTTGTCCTCAACAAAATCAATATACCAATCTTTCTTATTAGTAAAATGTTGTGAGAAACTTGAATTGAGGATAACACTCCTACTCTCCACCACCTGGCCTAGGCTAAATTGACAGCTAATCAGCCAGCTGTTGGAATGACCTTTTAGTTATTACACAACTGTTGATGAAGTCCAGTTGTTTGACAAACTCACATCTTATCCTTTTATTTAAAAGTACATGCTTATTTTGTGATAAAATTTTGGTGACAGTTGGCATGCTTCTTTAGTGATTACGGGTGTGCCAATGGGATGTTGGTTAGCGTCTATTGATACAATTTCTCATGTCAATATCTCTCTTGGATTTACCCAACCAAGTGTTCCTGCTTGTCATTTTTCAAGATTTCCAACCAAGAAATTTAAAGTATTCTTGTATGATATATGTTTTCTCCCCAAGATATTTCACTCTTTAGGTCCATCCTTTGGAGGCATTTGTATTAGATCATTATGGATCCGAATTCCATTAGATAGTAGAATTTTATTCCCACACTCCTCAAAGATCATTTACCGGTAATGCTAGGCTTTCTGGTAAGTAGCTCATTTTTTTGATGAATTTGTACCCAACCTCCATAGTTTACCCTCAGCCTTACTAACTGCTTCAACGCTTCCAAGTTATTCTGTAATCTCCTAATTCTTGTCCCTTGTCCAACCACCTCTGCTCATACTTTTCTTGATGAGTCCAACCCTTGTAGTTTTCTCCAGGTCTAAGCTACTATTTCAATGCTTCTAGGTTATTTGGCAAGATTCTAATTGTTGCCTCTTATCTGGAAGCCTCTGTTTTCCCATAACACATTGTTCAGGGAGTCATCCAATGCCTTAAAGGAATAGAAATTTTTAAAATTTAATTAGCAATATCTTTTGGGATATTTTTTCTCATAGTCCTCCTATTTGTAGCATTTAATATCTAATATCAATTGTTTTTTAGGTACCTTATTAGTGAGGGGGACTTGTTAAACAATTTTCAATCCTTGGCGATGGGTCAGTGTTTGAACCTGCGATAATATCATAAATTCAACGTACATGAAATCAAGTGTCCTTACCTCTACATTAACCATCTGTTGGACTACCTTTCCAGTGTTGCATCAACTGCTAGCTTCCTGAGACTCATGAAGAGTTGAAATTTGGTCCAAAGGGCACAAAGCCAGATTCCCACACAGATACTATGACTGTTAAACTAACTTTTGACACTAATACTTTGTCAAGAATATATTCAACTTATAAGCCTCCACAATTCGGTGTGCCTGTGGCTTTCAACAGTCCTCACAAACTAAATTCCAACTTAGCAATACTAGCAGGATCATATGGCCACTCAATTAATTTACATCAGCAGCCAAATATATCAATTTTAGTGGCAGTTGTATCATCATCAAGTGCTACTTCTATGAGGTCTGATCCTATGCATACATCTTCAGGTCAAAATATGCCAACTATGGCACAGTCTGGTGGAACATTGGATCTATCAAAACCTTTCACTCGGGATGAAGAAACTAGCCTCATTTCATTGGAGGCTCTGCAAATGAAATCTTCTTGTTCAACATCATCTCTTACTAAGAGAATTTATGGTTCAACTCCTTTAGCTATTTTAGTGGCTATCAGTGGAGACATATTTGGTTCACAATTCACTACTGTGACTGAACTGTCAGCTACAAAGAAGTCTGATGCTGTAGCTAAGAATTTTCCAATGAACATGCCTAGCCCAGAAACAGATGTTCCTAATGAAACTATTATTTTAACTTATGTTTCTAACCCTAGCCTGGAACAAAATAACTCTTTTCAAGAAAAGAATAATAGTGAATGTGTGAATTTAATAGGTCATGTAACAATGGAAAATATGAGAAAGATAACTAAATCCGAGAAGAGAAATAAAAAATAGCAGTTGTAGCAACATGCACCATCAACTGCTACCCTGCATCCGAGCCCTAAGGCACATTTCGAATCTAAAGGGGGGGGTGTCTTAGAGATATTGCTTAGTGAACTTGGTCATTGTAATGGGAAGGTAGATAAATCTTTGTCCAATCACATTTCATTACCTATGTCAATGGCTACATCAATTTTATCCCCACAGAAGGCACAAAACCCTAAGTTGCAGAGCATAGAAGTCTTCATCTACAGTAGCTAAAGTTGATGACATGAATGTCTCCTTAGGGGCTACTGCTGAGCTGTTCAGAAAGGATTTAGGAAATATTGTACCATTTCCATTTCCAGAGCATGGTTCTGTAGTCTGTTCATCCAGTTTAATTAGTGATTCATTAAGGACATGCAAAATATGCACAGAAAAATAGACATCAGTACAGAAAGAAAATCACATGGAAATTCCATCCTTGTAGAAAACTGGCACTTCAGAACCTATGAGTGAGATCTCAAGTAAGGATACATGCATGGGGATATCTATATCGGTTGCATATTCAAGGACTGTAACTGAATTTTCCAGTTAGGGTGAGCCTTTATACTTGAATTCAGTAGGCCCTCTATTTAATGGGGAGGGCACCCTGGAAGTATCCCTCAATGAATATGGCATTAATGATTTGGAGGCTAAGAAATCTTTTTCCAGTCACATGCCACCTACGCCAATGAATGGTCAACTCCATCTAATCCCCTATTTCATTTAGCCTGACCTGACTTGCTGAGCCTTACATTTGATGATGAGAGAATAGCCAAATGCATGTTAAAGTTGTCAGTTATTAATAGATTGATAGGGTATGACTAGAATGATGCAAATTTTTTACTTTTACTATTAATATGATCATAATTTTGCTGAAACTTTTTTTATTTTTTATTAAGACTTCAAAGAAGAGCTTAAAAAACACTTATTGCAGTCCAGATGAGTACATTCTGCTGTTACAAAGGGATTAGGAAAGTGCAGTTCAAGTGACTTTTGAGCATAAGTGAAATAATTTTAGGACTACCAAATAGATAAGAAACTGACTTATAAAACTCACATCATTTAGTTGGTAGCAACCTTAAATGACATAAGACCTGACCAACACAAAGTATTTATCTTGTCAACCATATATTCGCAGGTGCATCAGTCTTTTAGAAATCTGCACCCAATTTTATATTCCAAAGGCACCTTCTACAATTAGAGTTAACGACAATGTAAAGTTATCAAGATATATTGTACTTGGGAAGAACATGGTGACACCTTTTCAATGGCATACATGCTTCTATGAATTGATGACAAGAAATGCCTAGATATCCTCCTTACTTCAGCATCCTTCCCTTCATGTCAGCTGTCAATGAACGACTTTACAAAATTCTCTATAGTCAATCCATCCTTAGTTTGTTATTTCAATGCATCCTAACAAATGGAAATCTTCTACAGCAGCACTGTTGTCAGGAAAATTAGCCACATCATTCTATGACCCATCTCCTTCAACCACGACTAATTAATGAAAGGCTCCAGACTCTATTGCAACTATTCCAATAGATCTTTGGTTTTCTCTGCCATGGTAGTCTTACATCAAATAACTTTGGGAAATGTCATGCATAGATATAGGTTGCTCTAATTAAAAATATGAATTTCAAATCTACCAACTCCAAGGTCTAGTTAAAGGCTATTGAAGTGATCCAGTGTGGATGATTGATAAATTTCAAATATTAGACATGCACGATGCTGCTTTGATGGCAGGGAGCCCATAAGGAATTAATTCAAATTAAAAATTCTGGGCTTTAATATCAATCATTGCTTCAACCTAATAAATGATTCCAATCATGCCAAGACGATGCTGAATAATGGATGAATCAAGAAGCACCCATACCATTTTAGTGGTCAATTTCGATTAATTTACACTCCTATCAGGTGGTCACATTGCCTCTTGCCACCTGATAGAAGAGTGACATCTAAGTGAATGTAACCGACCTTGGTCTCTCATGGGTGATCTTTAATTGTGTTATGAAAGATCACTGAGAGATTTCAATATGTAGTATTCTCCAGTATTAACCTCCATTATAACTATTCTCAGATCTGTAGAAGTAGAAAGCAAGAAAGTGGAGTGACAGGTATGACAAAGTAGATCTCATACCTAGAGGAGTTAAATTACAGAAGACTTAAAAGGACACCAAAAGAGAATATATAGAAGTAGGGAGGGACAGATGAGATTTATAAAATAAGGACAAAAGGTACCAAACTTAGAGCTCAATGGAACTTAATAAAATTGAACCTCTTGACTTGTATATCACATCTCCTTATAGAGGTGTGCTAAAGTGGAGATCCCAAGTATGTCTATTGCATGTGTAATACATTGTCTCCTAAGTTTTGATCTTCTGTCAATACTCAAGACAATCAAATTTCCATTAAATCTTTAAAAGGTGGAAGTCAGAGAGTACAGTTACAACTGTCCATAGCACCCCTTAAGAGGATGTCGTTTCATTTGGTTTGTGGATAATCCTTTTGGTATTTGCTTTATTGGGCCTCATAGTGCCAACAGATCTAGTTTTAATGTCAATTGGTTATCAACCCATTCTTTGCAACATGTCTCCATAACAATGTAAGGAATTCGAGTAAGGCACAACCCTCCTCATCAATAAGAACCAAGTTTACCTCACACGTGGCCATTTGGAAATGCTGGAAGGTATATTCCTGACTTGCAGCCAAATTCTTCACATTCCAGAAGACTTTTTTCAGGTGACCAGTCTGCAGACACATGCCCAACAGGTGTAAGCACTAGTGCCCAATTGCGCCAGTCCAGTATGTTTAATGTGCCACCTACTGGTATATAGAGGAGTTTGCATTCAGTTGTATGGAATGAAAGTTCTATGCCTAGACTTGGCAATGCTTCCAGCTCTAATGCTGGTGCAAGGGAGCACTCATCTTCTCAGCGAGAAGAAGCTACTTCAATAAACATGATGATGGGTATTCCTAGCAATACCTGGTTTGCTGCAGGTTCAGAGAACAGAGAAACCAACCATGAATATGGATGCTGGGTTCTAGTGAACCGAAATTCAAATGGACCTGGGGAAATTGCTTCTTCAATGCTACATCCACTACCAAGTATGCCTTGGGGTTCACAACATGTTCCTTTCACACAAGCACCTAGGAGGAGTGGTGGTGCTGCTCAAGGACAGGGCTTAGCATCCTCTATTTCTAGGCCTGCACAGGGCATTCATTTTCATCCTTCGTGATCTACTCATTCCTCTTCATCATCAGATATTCCTGTGCCACCAGTCACTGGTTTTCAACTCCCACAATATGTTCGATCAACGTTATTGATGGAATGCCATGGTGATGGAATGGTAGGTGTTCCTTTTGGGTCATTGCAAGCAATTGCTTCTGAGGGTGGTGGGAAAAATAGACTAATGACTGAGGTTTGTATCCTACCAAGAGTTTTGAAGGAAGCTTTGCTTTATAGGCAATAACTAGCATATATGGACGACATTTTTTATGTATTTACCTCAGTCTCTGAGGTGGCTATAATTTCAGTTTTGGCTCTTAATGAAACGATCTATTGCTAGAGATCCTTGCTTGTTAAAGCATCCTGGGTAGTAGTGTGTGTAGAGCAAGTTGGACAAGTGTCTTAATGAATCTCATCAGCTTTGTCCCCAACTTTGAGACACTTTGCATCTATCTTAAAGTAACTTAGCTGTATTCTGGACTATTGCCTTCGGTCTAAACATTGTGATATCAGCCAAATGACATAGAATATTTTCCCTATCAAAAGTTGCATTCTGAACATGAGCCTCCAATCTTGACTGTCCCATCTTTCCCAAAAAATGATCCCTTTTCATTGAAGCCAATGATGGAGAATTGTGTATTCAACAGCAATTCATGCCGAGAAATCTCTGCTAACTTTGTAGTGATGTATAGCATGGTTATTGGGTTTTTATTTGTAGCAAATCATGCAACAACCATCTATAAGGGGATGCATTACATTATTATGGCCTAGAATATTGGAAATGGATCACATGTAAGGATAGGGGTAGGTGCTACAATGGCCAGTAATAATGTTGTTTTTGTTACAGAAGAGTTAATTTAGTACTTTCAAGGTATTGGTAAATTCACATTGAATCAGTTTGGGAACCCTATTACCACTTCAATATGGAAATAAGGATGGCTATCAACTAAAGACTTAGGTTTGTTAGTGGATTATGATCACTCTTGGGAAAATTTTGTATCAAAAATGTAGAGAGTGTACATTAGACTTGGTGATTTTGTTGATGAACTAGTCTGGGTTCAAAACAAAGTTGGTGGTAGTTACAATCCAAAACAAGGATACATAGCCTTTGAAGGGGATGAAATACAAGTAGCAGGTATGTGGTTCTCTATATTGTGGAAGAACAAATCCCCTAAAAAACTAAACTTCTAATGTGGCTAGCTTTACATCATACAATTCTTACTTTGAAATTTCTACAAAAAAAAAAGTTGGGCCAAACATTTGCCTACTTTGTAGATCTGATGCCAAGACTTGCACTACTCATCTTTTCATAAAATTCTCATTTATTAAACATGTGTGGAAAGATATGGAAGACAACCTTGGGAAGCATGCTATCTGGAATGAAGCTTCTATTGAAGGTCGTCTCAAAATTTGGTTTGTCAGATCAAAACTAAAAATTCTAAGAGTTACACCTTTCCTTGTTATATGGGAAATTTGGATTGCCATAAATTCCATTCTTTTTTAATATTGAAGCATTCCTACTTTCCAAATATCTACTCAAGTTAACAAACTACTTCATCATTGTCATGCTCTACTTGTTAACAAACTTCCTTTTGTAATTCTTGCCTATATGGTATCAATGCCAACATGGCTCTAATATGTACATGGATCAGACCTCAGTCCTTTGGAAGGTTGATGGTCCCCATCAAATTACCTTTATGACTAGATTTGGATTTCCTTGGTATTTTTGGACTGTTTTACAACTTAGCTTGCAAATTTGGAATTAGTTCTTCTACAACAGGTATAAGAGGCTCTTCCTCATAATGTCAAACCATTGAAAATATCTGAGACTAGTAGATCACTTAACCAATGACATCAACAATGGATTGATTGGGATATTGATCGTGCAACCACAATTCCTGAGAATTCCCTAAATCTTTAGACACAAAAATGGTCTGCATTATAGAGGTGTGAAAAGAGAAGCTGAATATGTCTTTTCCATAGTTCATAATAGAGGTATGTTGTAGACTTGAAGAAGTTAAAGTCGATAGTCAAAGGCTTACATATTGTCTTTGTTTTTATGGTGTTTCCTATTTGTCTCTTAGCTACGTGACATGTAAGAGAAGCTATTGTCATAGCTATGGGATCCATGTCAAATTTAGTAATGACTAGAATCACCACCTTTGGCCCATTTGCAGGGGTAGAAGAGTTTTCATGTGAAGAAACATCTAAATGAGTTCTAGATTCCACATCAAACTAAACAGGATTTTAAGTCATCGACTTGGTACCAACAACATGAAAATAAGATTCTTTGTGTGAGGAACATTCTCCACTTTATGTAAACGAATTTATTTCAAAGAAATCAAAATTTCTAAAGGATGCCTTGAAACACCTACCAATACATATTACTGTAATGAAGATGCTTAGAAACAAGGCACAACTTGCTTTAGATGTGTCTTGATTTATGCTTGCAAAAGCAACAATAGAGTAGGGGATTTAGAAAGAATGAAAGTAGACTAGCAACAAGATTAAAGATTCATTATACAACAGAGAAAACATCCAAGGAAGAAAAATTATTCCATGAGAGAGTGATTTTACAAAGCACAATTACATATCATTACACTCTGCCTTGTGCATTGGCATTAGTGACTAATTCTAGTCTTGGTCCAGGTATGCATCCTACTGTGATTAAATCCTTGCTTCTTTCTTTTTTGTGTTTTCCTCACTTGCTCTTTCTTTTTGTCCCAAGTGAACTAAGAGCACAAAAACAAGAAAAGCTAAAGCTTAGAAGAAACTTCCTTTTGTAACTCTTGCCTATATGGTATCAATGTCAACATGGATCTAATATGTACATGGATAAGACCTCATTCCTTTGGAAGTTTGATGGTCCCCATCAAATTACCTTTATGATTGGATTTGGACTTCCTAGGTATTGTTGGACTGTTTTATAACTCATATTGCAAATTTGGAATCATATCTTCTACAACAGGTATAAGAGGCTCTTCCTCATAATGTCAAACCATTGAAAATCATATCTTGTACAACAGGTATAAGAGGCCGATGGTTTTATTAGGAATGCAATACACAAATGCATAAGTATCCCTTGGGTTTCTCTATGAGGTTTTCCTTATTAAAAAAAGTCTTAAAAACCCTAATGTTGAAAATTTCATTTGCATCAAGCAATTAATGAAAGTATGAAACTCACCTTTTTCAAGAAGGTTCCTCCTTTAGGACTGCTGTAAATTAATTTGTAAAACATCAGTGGAACAATGAAAATAATTCAATTCAATTAGCCCCAAAATTCACATCAATTCAAGTAGAAAAGATACCAATCATTCCAATCAGTTTACAAATTTCCAGCCCTCTAGGGCAACTTCACATGTATAAACCAGATATGAAAACTTTTCTCATACAACAAATATAATAGCAAACACAACAGCAATTTAATGATGTAATATTATTTTCAATATTAGTGTCAAGTCCTTTAACAATTTTTCTTTAAGTGTGTCAAATCAGCAAGACAATTAAGAACTGGAAATAACCATCCCAAGAAGATAAAATGTTGCAATCCAATTTACAATAAACACAACATATGGATAGTTGGAAATCTCATATACATATGCTCAATGAAAGAGTTACATAACATAACCTCCTCTCAAGGATAGGACTAAATCCAACCGCCCAATACACCCTAGCTAGGTTAGTCAATAAACCCTAGCTTACATGCAAGAATCACTCCAACACTATCTCTTGTTAAAATTTTACTTATTCTAGGCCTAGATAAAATATTTCATAGTGATTTTCCTTGCTGAAAATTACTTTTATAGCTCACTGAATAAATTATATTGCTGGAATTTTTAATAGCAATAAATAGCGGAAGAGATTTCAATGGAAAACAGCTCTACTCAATAAAAATTAAAAAAACATGCACATAAATTTTGCCCTTCAAATTAGCTTTTCATTCAACAATTTCCAAGCTCACAAGGGCTCCCTTATTGGGACAATGTCCCAAGAAGATACACTACAACAAATGGCAAATCAGCCACACTAAGAAATTTCAAATTTCTTCCTCCTGCAAATCACCCCGAAAAACCTTCACAGGAGCTGAGAGGTCGACGATTTTCTTCGATGGAATTGGAAGCTGCATAGGGTTTCTGACAGGAGCCTCAGGATCCTAGCTACACTCTGTTTTGATGTAGACTTGCAGGTCTGCCATTGGCTAGACTCAGTCTGCCATAGGCTCAATCTCTTTTTCTACTCAGTCTGATGTGGGCTCGTCAGTCGCACTCTCATTGGGGTCGGGTGATCACCATGGGGGATCCCACTGGGAGGGACCTCAACTAGCATGGACATGGACATAGATCATCAGAGTATGGGGAAAGTAGGAACCATGGGTAAAGAGTCAGAAAAAGGAAAAGGGCCAATGCATAGTGCCCGAAAATGCATAGCCAAAACAAAGAAATCCCCTCGTTGCAGATGAAGGAGGAAGGCTTTAGATCGCATTTGCAGCACAGGAGGGACCATGCCCTTATCGAAACGTTTGTGGGTATTTGGCCATCAGAGAAATATTTTCTCTGGTGGATTAATGTGTTGATTGCATGGGAAGACCCGGGTTTACTATAATCAACCAACAACACCCCTAGCTCACTGGCCCTTTCGGTGACAGACCGCACAGCGGCCTGAAGTCTCACCTGAAGTGATTCTAATGGGTTGGCCAAGGACTCAAGTGTCTTGGACCAGGTTCTGTGGCAATCCTACTAGTGGCTCGCAGCTCTTCTGGCTATAAGATCTCCCTCTGTGTCTGTGCGTCGCGCAACTTCTTGCTCGCGCCGCGCAATCCCTTCGTCGCGCAGCTCTTCTAGCCGCAGCGTCTCTACCCTTGCGCACGTCACGCGGATTATTCTCTCGTCGCACGACTTCTTCCTTCTCACAATAGTCCCAATCTCACCGCATCACCGCACACCGTGCGACAAAAAACTCCTATTCAACACTAAGTCCTCAACCCACGGAGTCGCGCACCGCAGCTCCTCTGCCGGTGTAGTATCGCCTTCTTGCGATACCCTCCAACCGCGGCTTAGCGCACTTAGCGTTGTTCATGTCGACATGCAAAACCTGATACCCAGACTATCTTACTGTGATTAATTAGCTATCTAAGGCAAGCATAAGTAACCCTTATACGACGTGCCAAGGATTTCAACTTGTATATATCTTCCTGTAGTACTGTAACTAAACAACTCATTCATACATCAACTGTAAGAAAATTGCATAACATAATCGGATAGATGCAGCAAATAAACACAATATGCAAATCAATCACATAACACGGGATTTTAACGTGGTTCACCCCCAGGATGGGAGTTACGTCCACAAAACTGTGCTTCTCTATTATAGCTTAAGGGAAGGAAAACAAAGTTCTGCTGCGCCTCATGTGCAGCTCAAGATCTTCTCTCTTAGATCTTTCTTCTCTACCTTTATGCTGTCTCTCTTACAACATACTCTTCCCTCTCAGTCGATCCCTGTGGATCGTTACATGCATGCTCTACAAGCCGGCTACTGGTTTTAGTAAGATTGCTACCGCTAGAACCAGAACCAGAGCTCGGCTTTTACAACAGTCTACTTATCCTTATTTCCTGTTTCAATCATGACTGTCTCTCTATCTAACCAACTAGCTAACCCTTTACAATACAAAATTACATCTTTATATAGGCATCCTGAAGGTCGTGCCATTACAACACTATGGGCCTGTCCCAACAGTAACCCAAAACCTAACTACTGACAGTCGGTCCTCTCTGTCCTTGAGGTAGCCGCTTCCCGTCACACCACATCTCTCTGCAGTCTTCCATGCTTCCCAGCACTGATCATGGGTACTATGCACCGCTTCGCGCTTCTGTCCTTCGCCTTCAATGCTTGAGCCTCATTGCTCCTTCTTCTTTATGAGGGTTGCTGAGCCCTCCTGTCCTCCGTCGCTGCCTTCAATGCAGTGGGTGAGCTCTCCCTTCTCGGCCGCTCAGGTACTGTTGCCTTTATTTGACTTTCGTATCTCAAAAAGTCATGGTTTCCAGCTCTGCTCTGCAGCTGGAACCATGCTACGGTGTCGTAGCTCCGTCTTATCTGCGAGCTGAGACTTCGTAAAGTCTATTCTACCGGTTCTCTAGGCCGACATCAGAATCCGATGCGCATGAGCTGTCGCATCGCCAACTGATGTTCCCATCTGTGGTTGGGTTGATGTAGTCATTCTGGTTCGTAGTCATCTGGTAAAGGCTATCCATGTTATGTGCTTCCTCCTCTGCTCTTAAGGGTTCAATATACCTAGGACCTTGGTAAGGATCCAGCGGTGCAATGACCCGGATCTGCGCATCCTCAAAGGTAATTTGTCTTCTCTTTAGGTCAATGACAGCCTTGCTACCAATTGCCCAATCAATACTTAATAGTGCTGGATATGGTCGACTGTCGCTAATGATTTCTATAACCTCGAAGTCCGCAAAAGTACGAAATCCATCAATGTCAACTGGAACCTACGATAGTCGACCCAATGGTGATACTCGCTACTGATTGGCTAGTCTCAGGTGGATAGGTGATATGGCTAACTGAGGGCTACCCATCTGCTGCCATTTCTGCTTAGTTAGCACATTCACCTCTGATCCCAGATCTAAGACGACTTCGTCCATTTCGAACTCTCCAATTTGTGATGTGAGTTTCATCTCCCTTTCGGTCCTTGTGTGTCCTGTAATATTATGAACAGCGCGGTGTGCACTGCCCGATAGAGAAGGTTCCTGACACTGATCTATGATGCACTGTAGCTCTCCGATAGCTTTTTCATTTCTCAAGAGCTTCAAACAACTGTGCAAGAAGGATTGTATACTTTCTGTCGATTCATCCTCGTCGCATCTTCCCGATGTGGTGGCTTGTGGTATCTGTTCTGGGCTATCGCTACAAGGTGCTTGCTGCGGTACGCCCCTAGACGGCGGTACCTATGATCCTGGTTGTGTAGGTTCATCGAAGGAATCCTTAGCTTCATGAAATGTCTCTTTATTCTTTTGTAGGTCGAGTGCTATTGCTTTACTAGGAGCTCTGCGTACTTACTCCTGACTTGTGTTCTTTCCGGTCTCCTGTGATGTTCCATTGGTGGAAGCACTGCTACAAGTCACAATATTGACTCTCGGTTCTGGCTCTTCCTGCTCAGCAACAATAAGCTGGATGTTCTAATGTACCATTGGCTTAGCGTATTTGATCTTAGCTATTAGGATAGGACACTCTTCTATGGTATGGTCATAATATTTGCAGTAATTACAAGTAGTAGTGGGGCTCTGACAGTCCCTAGCGTAGTGTCCTACAACTCCGCAATTATAACAAGTGATTGGCCCACGACCTTGGCCAAAGCCTCCTCCTTGTGCAAAGACTCCTCCTCAGCCTCGTTTTCTTAATCCTCCTGCACGGCCTCCGTAAGCCTGATCCGGCTGTGGTCCTGCTGCTGGCCCTAGTGTTTCTGATTGGACTCTGTACACATCATGTTTTCTATCTAACATGAGATCATAGGCTTGGCAGTCTTGTTCATCATGCCCGACGGATTTGCAGAAGACACAGTATAGGTTCTTAGGTGTCTGTACATACTTCTGAAGCAAAGGGCATTGCTAAGGTGGATGTCCTTGTGTTTTACATATTTCACACCATGGCCCTTGTGTTCTTGGTAAGGGGTTAGGAGCCCCTAATGCTAAATATTATGCGAAGACTGGGCAGTTGTCTTTGGTATGACCCTGTGCTCTACACTTTATGCACCATATGTCTTGCATAACCTCTTTCCCTTTCTTAAGTTCATGTATCTGTAACATGAGGTTGGCCAACTGGTTCTGTAGAGTTGTCATGCCTGTGGTAGTCTCTGCTAGAGGTGAGGCCTCTAGTTTCATTGCCATCTCCAGTGCTTCATCTTGAGTAGTGAGTTTCTGCTGCATTAGTGGCAGTCTGATGTGGGGGAGCAACGCTGCAATAAACCATTCCTTATGCTGTTCTGATGCAAATTCAAAGCTTACTTGGTCTATCAGGGCTTTGAATTTCTGATCAAAGTCCCATACTAATTCTGATGGAAGCTGCTTAATATCCTTGAGCTCTGTTATACACTGAGATTCAGACTTAGGTTTATTAAACTCTTTGATCATGGCGTTCTTAACCTGGGAAAGTGTCTTTGGGTAATGTAGTATACTTTATGTACCATGTCAAGGCTCTGTCTCTGAGTGTGGTGACTAGCTGTACAAGTTTAAGGTTATCATCGTTGATTGTTTTAATGGTCCACATGGCTTCACATAGGAACCAATGTTGTTCCAGATCTTCTGCTCCTGTACCTTTAAAAATAGGTAGCTTCATGTCATCTCCCATTCTATTCCTCTGTGATGGGTTCTGACTGACTGGGTTACTACCACTCAGCGTTGTAGGTGAAGGTGATGTAGCGGGAGTAGGTACTGGCGGTGAGCTACTAGATGGAGTACCTACGGGGTTATTCTGAGTCCCTGTCTATTTCTGTGGGGTGTAGGGGTGGTAAGGGATACCCCCCTCTGGTTCATTTGTGGTACTAGGACTCTATTGTATAATACTGTCTGAACTGTCTTCAAATATAGGAGAGCTAAAATCTACTTTATACTTCTTTCCACTACGTGTTCATCCAATGTCATCAAAATCACTTTCAAACTCTTGTGACATTACTATCTTTACTTATCCATCTGAAACTAGATCCATTGTTCTTTTTTCATATAGCAGCATCTTAAGGGACAAGTTTAGAGATCTTAGGTACTTACCATGATATCCTCTGAAGAAATATCATTCAGCTGCGCTGAAGCTCTTTCTCTGGTCAACTGCAAATTCTGTAACAAATCCTTCTAGCACACTTGTCAGCCAGAAGTCCACTGCTCTCGTAATCGGATTGTCGAGGTTCTGTACGGTCTGAATCAGCTCCGATGTCCAGACAATATGTCTTTTCTTCTTGAATGTGTTCCTATCTGTCAACTTGGATAACCAGTCGAAAAGCTCATTTCCATAGGTTGCAAAAAATATAGCGTGTATGTCTGAAGCGATATGCTTTTCTAACCAGGCTTTTGTGCTTAGTCTAGGACTCCGATTCTCTTTCTTGGCGAACTCCCGTAAGTCTGAATCCAGCCACTGGTGAAACTCTTCTCTGGTAGGATGCCAACAGAACATTAACTCCCAGTCATTTAAACCGGCAACGAAACCATTTGTTGATTGCATGGGCAGACCCGGGTTTACTATAATCAACCAACAACACCCCTAGCTCACTGGCCCTTTCGGCGACAGACCGCACAGCGGCCTGAAGTCTCACCCGAAGTGATTCTAATGGGTTGGCCAAGTACTCAAGCGTCTTGGAATAGGTTCTGTGGCAATCCTACTGGTGTCTCACAGCTCTTCTAGCTGCAAGATCTCCCTCTGTGTCTGTGCGTCGCGCAACTTCTTGCTCACGCTGCGCAGCTCTTCTAGCCGCAGCATCTCTACCCTTGCGTGCATCGCGCAGGTTCTTCTCTTGTCGCACGACTTCTTCCTTCTCACAATAGTCCCAATCTCATCGCATTTCCGCGCACCGTGCGACACGAAACTCTTGTTCAACGCTAAGTCCTCAACCCACAGAGTCGCGCACCGTAGCTCCTCTGCCGGTGCGGTATTGCCTTCTTGCGATACCCTCCAACCGCGGCTTAGTGCACTTAGCATTGTTTGTGTCGACGCGCAAAACCTGATACCCAGACTGTCTTACTATGATTAATTAACTATCTAAGGCAAGCATAAGTAACCCTTATACAACGTGCCAAGGATTTCAACTTGTATATATCTTCCTGTAGTGTTGTAACTAAACAACTCATTCATACATCAACTGTAAGCAAATTGCATAACATAATCAGATAGATGCAGCAAATAAACACAATATGCAAATCAATCACAGAACACGATATTTTAACGTGGTTCGCCCCTAGGATGGGAGTTACATCCACAAAATTGTGCTTCTCTATTATAGCTTAAGGGAAGGCAAACACAGTTCTGCTGCACCTCATGTGCAGCTCAAGATATTCTCTCTTAGATATTTCTTCTCTACCTTTATGCTGTCTCTCTTACAACATACTCTTCCCTCTCAGTCGATCCCTATGGATCATTACATGCATGCTCTACAAGCCGGCTACTGGTTTTAGTAATATTGCTACCGCTAGAACCAGAACTAGAGCTCGGCTTTTACAACAGTCTACTTATCCTTATTGCCTGTTTCAATCATGACTGTCTCTCTATCTAACCAACTAGCTAACCCTTTACAATACAAAATTACATCTTTATATAGGCAGCCCGAAGGTCGCGCCATTACAGCACTGTGGACCTATCCCAACAGTAACCCAAAACCTAACTAGTGACAGTCGGTCCTCTCTGTCCTTGAGGTAGCCGCTTCCCGTCACACCACAGCTCTCTGCAGTCTTCCATGCTTCCCAGCACTCATCATGGGTACTATGCACCGCTTCGTGCTTCTGTCCTTCGCCTTCAATGCTTGAGCCTCGTTGCTCCTTCTTATTTATGAGGGTCACTGAGCCCTCCTGTCCTCCGTCGCTGCCTTCAATGCAGTGGGTGAGCTCTCCCTTCTCGGTCGCTCAGGTACCGTTTCCTTTCTTTGACTTTTGTATCTCAAAAAGTCATGGTTTTCGGCTCTGCTCTGCAGTTGGAACCGTGCTACGGTGTCGTAGCTCCGTCTTATCTTCTTTCCGCCAAAACTTACCTCTCCGCCAAAACTAGCAGCTTCTTCTGTAGCTGCGGGACCCTACTCCAACATAATGTAACATGGAAGCCTCTGGAGGAATTCGATCTACACTTAGGAGCTAAGGGCTTCTTTACAGTTGTCTTTTTAAACCTGGAAGACAGGAACAAAATATTTGAGGGAGGCCCATATTTTTTTAATTCCGTAGGGCTATTTCTAAGACCATGGAAGGAAAAATTCAACCCGGACAGTGAGGACCTATACTTTTTCCTAATCTGGATTAGGCTCTATTTGATCCCATCTGAATACTGGCATGAGAACATCTTGGAGGCATTGGGGAATGCCATTAGAGATTTTGTGAAGATTGAAGATCAGACAAAAAGAATGCAGTACACCTCGTATGCTCCCATATGCATTTACATGAACATTGTGAAGGAGCTACTGAAAGGTATAAACCTGTGTTGGGAGGATGAAGACTGGTATCAATCCATTGATTATGAGCACATCATGTTTTTATGTAGGAGGTGCCATGAACAGGGGCATCTGTTAAGCGATTTCCCTGAAAATAAGCCCACTACCCAGTAGAAAACCAAAGACGAGAAGGACAAGGAGGGGTACACAAAGGTCACAAGAAGGAAGAGATCGGCCAAGCATCATCAAGGACCAGAGGTAAACAAAAAATCTAGCACCTCTAATCAATTCGAGATTCTACAAAAAGAAAGCACTCAGAAAAATTTGGATAGTGAAAGCCTAGAAACATCCAAAGACAACCCTAAGGATTGCAAGGAAAGCCTAGAAACCTTCCAGGATGCGACAATAGAGAAACAAACCAATATGCAGGTAGAAGAAGAAGACACAAAGGAAATGGATCTAGGAGACCTAAACCTAAACAAACTTAAGAAAGCTGTCCAAGATCCAATCAAAGGGATCATACCAGCACAACAGGTTGTTCTACTCAAAGAAGCAATCATAAATACCAGGAAAAAATATAAATCTCTAGTAGTTTTCTTGGATAACCCAAGAGCCAAAATCCATGAGACTATTAAGAAGACAGGCAATGAAAAACGTGGAAGAAGAAGTAACCAGCAACGCATCAAGGACATTGGGGAAAAACTTGTGGTGTTAGGGCATTTTTCGACCATCGAGGCAACCTTTTCCATATCCAGCAAACCCTCCCATTGAATCTTTTATCTTGGAGCATCAGAGGGTGTAGCGCAGCTAGCAAGAAAAGATTATTGAAGAAGAAAATAAGAGAAGAGAAACCCTTAGTGAATTTTATTCAAGAAACAAAATGTTGAGAGGAGATTTTCAAATCCATAGCAAACAAGATCTGGAAGAACTATGAAGCCTCTGCCATTGATGCCTCAGGCGTAGCAGGAGGTATAGGAATCATATGGAACCCTTCAGGATTAAGTCGTACTAATTTCATCACTACAAAATTTTCAATCTCTGTCGAGTTCCATATTTTAGGAACCAACTCCAAAGGCTTCCTTACTAATGTGTATGGGCCCTTCAAACTAGCTTCCAAGCAGCTCTTTCTCAGGTCACTATAGAACATGAGTAACCTTGTTGGGTGAAGACACTAGATAATAGGTGGTGACTTCAACCTCATTCACAACCTATAGGAGAAGAAAGGGGGTATTAGAACCCTGAGCCCAACCAGCAATGATTTTCAGAACATTGTGCATGGATTGACTCTCGGCTCCACCCTTTCAGCGCATCCCACGAGATGAAGATGAGGACATGGAGGAATCAAGATATACGGATGCTAACCAGGGGAGTGGGCAAGGCATCATAAATTCCTCGAATGAAGACGAGTCCTCCCATAGATGCTAATCCTTTCCTCATCGCGGGACAATTAGATGCTCTTTGTGGTTTGTTTTGGGTTAAATATTTGCTTGGTTCCTTATGCTTAGTAGGTATATGTTTTGTTATGGATAATATTCACTTGTCTATTTTCAAGATCGAGTGCCCACACTGAAGGGCTGGGATGCTCTCATGCTCCTTTGTCTTTCTTTATGGGCTATCATTTTTGTTTTTATTTTTTGGATACTAGACTGATGCCTAACTCCATGTTTTAAGGAGCAGGATATGTAAATATCTTTAGTTTTGATCTAGTAATAGAAGGGTCCCATATTACTTACAAAAAAAGAATCACCTCGAAAAATTCTCTACAAACAAGCTGTTGAATCTATTTCCTTGTATGGCCTTGTGTGGCCATTGTATGGTCCATACGATTGTATGGAACTGTGCACGTAGCCAATCTATACGACTATATGGATGATGATTTGTACATATCCAAATGACTGCATTGAATCCCTGTACGGTTGATCTGTACAATGGTATGGACTGTGCAGTATGGATTTGTACCATTGTACCGAATCCTGTATGACTACCCCTATAGACAAGTGATGGCTCTGTTTGACTGGTATGTCCCCCCTACAAATGTCTTTCAAAATGTTGTTTTTCTCTTAGTGAAAAATTGGAAGTACAATGTCTTTCTCTCTCCAACTCAATGCTTAAGTTTCACTCTTGTGATGGTGTATCTTCCTCACTCTCCTCAGCTGCCTTTGATACTATTGAGATGAACCAAAAACCTAACTCCAATTGCTGAGATTAAATCTCACTCATTTGAGATAAATGATTGAGATTCATTTAATTAATTTAAACCTTTAATGCCAAAAACTTGGGCATTTCTCTAAATTAGCCTCAATCATCTAAAAAGGCATTCACTTTAATAGACTTAAAATAAGTGAATTTCCTAGGTTCCAAAGAGATATTAATGATGATTTCCATAAGTAATACACAAAATCATGGAAATACCAGTCTGAGCTACAAACATCAACATCTCGAAGGAAAGACACCCTCCTCCTTTTCTTCCCCAAATACATCAAAACCTAATCTCTAGCCTCAAAAGGATGAAACCCTAATCCTAGAATCCAAGATGCTCCAAGAGACCAAGAATCCCCAATGCCCAAGAGAGAGAGATCAAATGTACAAAGAAGAATTCAAGAAAGAATCGTCCATCTTCTCCTCTTATGCTCCACTAGGGTTTCCTCGTGAACCTTAGCACATCACTAAGAGAGCACCCCAAAGAAGAGATAAAAATGAATTTGTGATGTGTTGTGATGTTTGGAAATACTCTCTCCTTTCTATGTTTATATGAGAGGAAAGGAAGGACAACAATATAGCATAGGTCATCTTAAGCCTTACAAGCAAACCTACTAAACATAAGTAAGCCACACTCAAGCGAAGTGCTCCACTCCTAAGTACTAGTGTCAAGATCCAATGATGATGTCGTGCACCACCCAAGGTGATATAGCTATGCAAGGCAAGCCACACCACTCCATATTGATCCTTTATGATTCCAGTCATCCTCCAAAGCCAAGTATTCCATTGGGGCAGCTACCCCTTGCAAGAACAAAGTCGAAGATCTAGGCGTCCCTAAGCCATTTCAAATATTTTGAACAAAAAACCAAGCTGCCACATGCTATCTAGGGCTTGTAGTACTCCACAATGTACAATGTTCCTCATATCTTGTAGGGCATTCTCTCGCTAAGAGAATCCTCCATGTGGCCATCATGCAGTAGGCCCACCATCCAAGCAAGAGATCTCAAATGCACTAGGGAAGAACATTAAGCCAATGATAATCTAAGGTTGGCACCCTTTGAGCAAGCTATTACAAGTGTGCATATCCATCATGGACCATCTCTCATGCTACAATCCCTCTCATACTATACAGGGGATGAAAATCCGCCATGTATGCCAAATTTCATGATGCATCCCAAACTTGATGTAAATAGTTTCAGAGTAACCTGAAAGTTTAACACTTAACATATGGTAGAATTATTTGTCTTTTTCAGTTTATAATATAGATTCTATAACTTTAGAATTATTTGTTTATATGGTCTATTTTGTAAACATTATATGACAGTTGAGTTTGAACTATTGACTATATATTACAACTCCTTGGTCATGATGCCCTGTTTCATTTCATGGTTGATGTTTTCTGTTACAGTTTGTTGATGACAATTGTTATGTTTGAAAAATATAAAAAATAGAAGAAAAAAACAATAATAATAGAAGATGAGATTTATGTTGTGTTACCCTTTGTTTGCATAGGGTGTTTACCTTCAGTTTTCATGAGGAGTTCTGGGATGTTCTCAAGGTTTTTGGGTATGTAGAGGTACAAATTCTATACCATTTTTATAGCACTATGGGCAATTTTGGGTCTATTTGTGGCCTCAAACAGCCCTAAAATAGCATTCATTTCTAATTCTGGGCTGATTGCGGGCAAAGAAAGGACGAGAGTAACAGATATGGGCATGAAAACAGCCATAAATCCCAAACTTGGACATTATATGAACTGTTCTGAGTGTCTAAACAATATTTAGGGAGCAGTTCTAGCCTCTAGGTGCATTACAGACCTCAATCAGTAGTACCAGCATTTAGGGGCATGTGTAGCTGTAGAAAGCAGTGTCCTATCCATATTGTGGGCTGACTTATGCAATTGAATAGTAGTTCTAGGCATGTTTTAGCTACAAAGAATGAGCAGAAAGCCAATTCTGGGCTAATGCTGTGAGCTGAGAAGCAATTATGCTATGTTCTAGGTGAAATTTATTGGTGTCCATTGGCAAATATGATCATGTTCTTGTGTAGAGGCAGCTATATTTTCAATTCTGGGAATCCTTTAGGCGTCGTTTCATGTGCAACAGTCTAAGCATTAGCTAACATGTGGCTTGAAAATGATTTGCAGCAGTCTAGATCTAAAAAGAATTTCATGGATTGAAACCTCATTGGGAAGTAAGGCTGTTGTTGGAGGGTGATTGAATAAACAAACTACAGGCCGCCACTTTTAAATAGAAATTATAGGGTTCATCTGGTAGTAGCCAACAAAGCATTGATCAGCATTTCTTCTTGTGGTCTATTTGAATACTTTTGGAGATGCATTTGAAGAGTTTGCATGCCTATTGAAGAGGTTTATTTGCTGTGCCTAGCCTTTTGAATCTTTGAGCCACCCTTGGATCACCTTCTAAAGGATCTGCAGCCTTGGTATAACCTTGTTGGGTGTTCAGATCAGTGTGTATTGTGGAGTATGGATCAGCTAAGACAAGATTTTGTAAAAACGTCCCACTATATTCATGCTTCATTAGGGTAGCGCAGATATCCTTAGGAGGCTTCTCAGCAAGGTTTAGCATTTACCCATTGTTTCAGCAGTTAGCTTCTTCTTTGAGAGGGATCGTTGCATCTTGAGTATTAATCTGTGCCAAGGATTGTTGAACTGTTCTGCAATCTAGGTTTGGACGTTGCATCTTGGAGATTTATGGCTACTGCCCTGAAATCTATGCCTTTGCAAACTTTCTAATTGAAGGACAACTATGGAAGAAATGGCAGCCAGCGTTCTGTTGTAAAGGCTCCTACATATAGCACCAAAAACACCTACAGGCTCGACATGTTTTGGACTTTGAAGAATTGGTAATAAGCCTCCATAGAGGAAGCCCTTCAAGTGTTGCAATCTGATTATCACATCCATGATTGGGGACTGCAATAATCTCATGACGCAATTAATGTTCACAGTATGGGAGAGCTCGAAAACATTATTCATGATTCACAAATCACGATTCTTGATAGTATTCATGATTGGGGACTAACAACATTCAGGATTCATGACTAACAACATTCACGATAAATTTTGACCAAGCTTTGAGTATTGTTCACTCAATTGTATGGATAGTGCTGAGAGAAATTACATCAAGAAAAGTTGCAATCTTCATTAACTCTAGAAACTATTTAGGCAGTATTCAATTTTTTTTAGACATTACTTCAAATACATGGCATGCATTCTCAATAAAGATTACCTGATTAGGCTCGATCCATATTTGAATAAATTGGTCCTCTTCAACACTTTATCTCTCTATCACTGTGGGTTCTCAACGCTTTTTCATTGTGATTTCTATGTGTTGTGTGAGAATGTCGGTTCTAGGGCATGAGATGTTCTCAGTCATCGTTCACCTAGTGATTTAGTTACATGGAGTATTCTTAGCTATGCCATAGAACTGTTAATTAGGGAGGTATGAGGAGCTATCGGGCATGTAGAAATCAAGGCAGAGTATTATTAGCTATACCGCAGAACTCATAAACACAGGAAGAGTAGTCGAGGAGGGATGGCAGTCAGGCTTGCATACTGGGCAGAGGTTTTGTTCCTTATTGTGCATTTTGAGGTTTTGTTCTTTGTTGTCCATTTTGATTTTGAGTTTTTTTTATGATTTTGTGTTTTTTTTTATGATTTTGTTTTATTTTTTATTTTAATGTTATTTTTAGTATTTGTGTTTTTATTGTGCTTTTTACATGTATGTTTTAGAAGGCGAAATATTTTTTATTTTTCATTACTAGAATTTAGGTATATAAATTGTAATTTTGGAGTGATGATGATGATGGTAATGATATTTTATATATGCGAATTTATTTATTACGATTGATGATGGCAATAATGTTTTATGTATGTGACTTTATTTAATATGGTGATGATGACAAGGATGATGATGAAGATGATGACTATGCAGCGTCCCGATTCTACAAGCAATGTGGAATGTTGCTCGACTTCTTCATTTCTTCCTTTTGATGAAGAAGTTCATGTGGTGGATCGTCTTATTAAATAGTTATAAATTATTGCAACTAACCATGGGCATGTTCAGCCTCAATATAGGGCTCATGATATAGGTCTCAATTTAAAAGGATATCCACCCTTGAGGAAAACTAAACATATCAAGATGCCCTATTTAACATGGTTAACAAACCCACACTTTTGGGATCGGCATTAAAGAGTTGAATTTATTGCAATGGATCTACCCATAAATCAACCAAGATATGAGTCCATATTTCTCAAGGAACAATTACATTTGTATTGATCTTTTTGAGTCTACAAACCCGCATAAATATCAACAATAAGGGTTGAGTAATGAAGAACAAATTTTAAAAATTGTTGTTTTCTTACCATGAATCAACAATGTCCTCCATTCCAATGGGAACCCCCAATTGGTACTAGGCACCACATATTTCCTACTTAAACTAGTTCTTAGCCAATCTCTATATTATTTCACAAGACAACCATGCTTTAGTACCTCCCATGTTATACCATCCAAGTTAAGTTCCAAAACCCAAACCACATTGGGCTCAACACCCAATCCAGCTCCTAATCATGTGTCATGTGAGCTGACAACCAAGTATAATGTGCACAATGCATCTCAACCTCGTCTCTCTCTCTAATGTGGGTCCTTAGTTGTTTGATGGTATATGGTATACACTTATTTGACATAAATTTTTAAACCACCTGCTCGAGGCCAAGGGAATCAATTTAGAGCCACCATGTTGCTTAATGACCCCATTGAGTTAAGTTCTAGAAAAATTTGTTGTATGTTGTACAGTGATACACCTTGGCTGCTTGAAGTATAATACAAGGTTGGCCTCGATGTCCAACTTGATGCTCTATGCAATGAATATGGGAATAGAGCAGGGTGACACAAAGAATGTAGAGAAAACACATTAAAAAGACATGTTTTCATGAAAGATATTGTCCCAAAAATGCATCATGGAGGGGAGTCCTAAAATTTGTGGTTACAAAGATTATTTCCATGAATTAGCAACTAATGAACATCTATGTATGTTAGTTCCTTGATGTTTTACTACACAAAGAAATTGTGGCATGCTCCAATGAAAAGAATTGCCTTAATGGCATCTTGTACAGGTCTCATAAATGCAAATGGCCATGTCTTTGTCTGTGATCATTTCTAGAACATACCACATTATATGGTTTTTTTTATTGAAAAATACGGTTAAATGTCTAGTTTTGATATAAAACCAAGCATAGTAGTGAATGGTTTAAGAATTTTGATTTTAGAATTGTGGGTTTGTGGTGGTTCCTTTTGGGTTGACTAATGTGCCTATAGTATTAGTGAATGATTGTGTCCTTTTCTCCTATGTTATGTGCCCTATTAACATCTATTTAGCATACCTTCTTCATTTATCCAACCCCTATGGTGTCCTCTTTTGATTTTTCCAATATTCCTTACCATGAATGTCCCCATAAAAGGTTTCCTATATTGCTATGTACCCTTGTTTTCCTCTTCCTTCTTAGCCTCAATATTTTTCTAATCCTTCCTTCTTCCATAATATAATATTAGCAAACACCTTCCCTTCCTTCCCTTCTTCCTTTAGGGTAACCCAACAATGCAAATCATTTCCAAATTAGGCTTGGCCTACTATTTCCTTGCTACATTTCACCTTCTTTGTTTACTTTTGGTATTCTTCCCTTCCTATTCTCATAGAACTCCACACACATAGGGAAATATAACTAAGTTATACGGTCATTAGAAAAACCTTTAAATCATGAAGAGAACAAGATAAGGGTATCCCCACAAATCCAAGGTCCATTAGAAACAATGTCGATACAATGCAATTAGGCTTTAGACGCTATGGTTGTGCCACCCATATGGCTTCAATACATCTTTAATTCAAGTCCTTTTCATGGCCTTTGGAAACATCCGACCAACAATGTGCTCATGTAATGTATATGTTATGTATGATACCCATACATCTTCATACTCAACAATAACATCAATGGGTGTCTCATCAAGAGGAATTTTATCCCCTCATAACACACACTCATTATACCCTATCTCCTCCTCATGTGTAATTTATCCTTCTATATTATTTTTCATCTACGTTGAACATTTTCCATTTTTCATAAAAAACCTCTCTCTATCTCTATATTTATAATAATCCAATCACTCCCCACTCAGGTTCAAGTCTCAATATTTGACTTGTTATGTAATTGATGATTCCTTGATTCTTTGTGAATAACAGGAATTGTTTTTTTCTAAGTGAAAAAAAATCCAATCACTCCATAAATTATTTATAGTTTCCTTCTAAACTATCTTTCGTTAATTAGAATCTTGCTACTTAAAATAGAAAATGAAAAGGAGCTGCTCAAGATTGATGAAGAAATTCAGATGATAATAGGGGAAGTGGATGAAGATTACTTTTCATCAAGGAGAAAAGAAAAGCTTCTTATGCTTGAGATAAAGAAAGAAGAAAAAATTGAAACAAAAGGAGGAAACATGGAGACAAAAGCGAAGGGATGCGTTTCATCATTTTGCAAATCAACAAAGATTAACTAATTCTATCTAGGATATAAATGGGGATCATAATGAGTTTATTTCATATATTTGGAGTAGTTTATTGAAGTCTTTCCCCATTATTAACCAGTCGATCTGTTGGGACGTCGACCGAGGTACTTAATTATTTATTGGTTTTGATCCTTTTATTGGTTTATGCGAATATTATAGGTTATCTTAGGGATTGGTGTCAGAACTCCATTACATCTTTGGGGTTAGAAAGGGAACTAATACAAGAGAAGAGATGGTTTCCTTACGGGGAGTTCTTTGGTTTGTTAGGAGAATGAGACTCGCTTCTATTATGATGGTTGGTGATTCAAAAGCTATTACAGATTGGGCTAGAGGGGTAACTGCACTTCACTCTTTGTTATTGGAAAATTGGATGGGAAATGTTAGAAAGTTGATATATGAGTTCTCACACATTACTTTTTAGCATATCTATAGAGAATTAAATGATGAAGCAGATAGACTTTCAAAGAAAGGCATCGGTGAATTGGATGGAAATATTATTTTAAAGAGCTCAGAGATGAAATCCCTGTACAATCAGACAAATTAAGTTTTTTTATTTAGGAGTTGTTCATCTAGTAAAATTTGTTTACTAATAGCTTTTTTTTTTTTGGTGGCATCTTTCTTGTTTTGTTATCGTTGTTATGATATGTTGTTTACTACCAAACCTATAAAAATGTCAAAACAGTGTTGGGAGAAGAAAATATAAATATCATGTTTTATCTAGGTGGTAATTTATTTTGGATTATAAGAAGAAATCTAATCTTCCCAAAAATAAAAATGTAATTCGTTGATACAACTTTGTTTTATAATATAAAGTTGTTATTTAGTGCTTAAAAAAAACCCATAATCCTGGTGGTCAAAAGAGACCCGTTGGTCTATCGTCTCCCTTCTTTGTTGTCTTCTGGAGTTTATTCATCCTATAGTTACTCAACCTTTGAAATTTTACCAGGTAGGCAGTCACCCAATGAAACTGAAAGCCCTTGTGGTGGCGAAGAATGCTAACCTGAGTGAAGAATGATGTGAGATGGCGTGTAAACAAAGGCGATTGAGAGAAGCCTTGTGCATTTTGCATTTGATGGAAGAACAAGTATATTGCTCTACTTATCATTCTCTCTTGTAGGTATGCCTCATTAACAGAGCTCTACCGGAGGCCAAGATGGTCCATTCTCACATCATCCAAAGTGCTTTCAAATTTAATTGCATTGTCAAGGCTCTGCCCAATAAAGTCCTAAGTGTGTATGCCAATTGCGGGAATTTAATCGATGGTCACAGGTTTTTGGAGCAAATTTCTAAGCGAAATGTGGTCTCATGGAGTATCATTATTGCAGCTTACTCCAGGGCTAGCCATGGAAAAGAATCATTGACACTTTTCAATCAAATGCAAGGAATAGGTATTCTGCGCAATCAATTCACTCTATCCAGCCTTCTCCCAGCATGTACTCACTTGGAAGCAGTGGTGGAGGTTCATGAAGAAATAATCAGAAGTGGGTTTCACTCTGAAGTTTTTTTGGGGAACGCACTTCTTTACATGTATACAAAATATGGGAAGATCAACACTGCACGTTATGTGTTTGACAAATTGCTTAGATGAGATGTTGTCACATGGAATGCTATCATTGCAAGATATGCACAGAAGGGGTATGTTAATCAGGTTCTCGACCTGTTTAACAAAATACCTGAACAAAATGTGGTATTTTGGACATCAATGATTGTGGGATATGCAAAGAATTGCTTGGTTGACGAGGCTACCAAAATCTTTGATGAAATGCCTGAAAGGAATCTGGTATCTTGTACATCTATGATTTCGGGTTATGCTCAGAATGGATGTGTTGATGAAGCTTACAAACCCGAGCTTTTTGGAGTAACCCTCCACATAGAAAAGACGCTGGCCCTGTTCAACCGGAGTTACACATGGATGTGTTTAGAAACCTCTCCTCTGCAGATGACAAGATTAAGGTAGTCGCTACATTAACTTTAGTTCAGGAGTTGCAGGAATTCCAGACGGTTTATGAGCAAAGCAGCACTAAGGGAAATGATGATGGAGATTTAAAGCTAGAAGCTGCTAAAGATTCTTGTCTGGAAATTTGTGCTCCGACTATGAAATATGCCATTCATCGGCTTATTTGTGGGATTTCATCATCTAGAGCCGTAATTTTTCTATCATCTAAGCTGAATTTGGTGCCAACAATAAGTTTTCTATTATCCAAGTTAATTTTGATTCCAAAGGCTAGTATGTGCATTGCCTGAAATATATTTCAATTTGATATAAAACTGCTAGCATAGATTTTCCTGTATATTATCATCTCTGGTATTCATTAAAAATGATTATTAATGCTGCAGTCTTAATCCACAATTTAATCTCTAATGACTTCCAATTGCTAGGCTGCTTTCAGTTTTTAGGCTTTGTTATTTCAAATTTGGTATTCTGTAGTGTTTGGCTTTGCCTGAAATTGGATGCTTGATTGTTTCCTTATCCAAATTTATTACACATAGAGTTGGGAACATGGATGTTTCAGTTTGTTCAAACATTACAGGTATGTTTCATTCTGGATATGCATCTGCATTTAAAGAATAGAAAGCTAAAATCATAGAATCTATTCTTGCATATTATTAACATGAATTAGGTTTTTTGTTTTGAAGTAAAAATATTTTGCAGAGTTTGAAATTGTAGATCATTTTGTGATGGAAGTGAGCTTTGCTTATAATTTTCCAGTTCTTGACATTAGCATATGTCCTAAAATTTTGTGAAATTTCATGATTGAATCTCTTTCCCAGGACATTGCCAGTTTTAGATGTTAACTTCAACTTTGGAGTCGCAGATGTTTACACAAAATCTTGTAAACATTAGATCTATTGCGAAGTGTCACAACAAATCATATCCCCTTATTTAAAATCCAATAATTAAAAATATTTGCCTCCACAAAAATAGAATAATAGGCAGTTTTAGGGTGTTCTCGTAGTGTGCATTATGGTCAAAGTACTGGAAAAAGGTTGCTGGTTGAGATTCCATTACTCCTACTTCATATGCTGATGGCATGTGATCACTCTATGGTTTATTCTATGATGTTGCTGATGTATTTGTATTTATTATGGAAGTACCACATGCTTTTTATTTTTGTGATTTGGTTCTTGGTAGCTACGGATCATGGGATATAATGACATGTTGTAAGCAGGTTCATTGTCATTATGTGTTATTGCATGTATTGCATATTATATATGGCCAGGGTTTCACTTGATTACAAGTTGTCTACAGGAAGAATAAGGAATGAGGTAATGCAACAGTATGTTGTAATCAGGTTCATTGTCATTATGTGTTATCGCATGTATTGCATATTATATATGGTCAGGCTTTCACTTGATTACAAGTTGTCTATAAGCAGAATAAGGAATGAGGTAATGCAACAGTATGTGTGGTTTATGAAGGCTCCATGGTTGATGCGGCTCAATTTTTTTTTGGCTTTAGTTAGGCTGGGCTACCCACAACAAAACAAGCATATTTAGTGCAAACACTATTAGTTTATAAACAAAGTAGCAGTGCATGGAATTCAAATCAAAAGGATCCGTTTAACAGTATAGAAGACCACATAGAAGCCTCTTTGTCCTTAAAAGACCAAAAGGAGCCATTTAATAGTCCAAGGAGACAATCATGCCCAAGTTTGGACCAACAGAGAACATTGGTTATAAATGGTTTTAAAGACCACAACCAGAAGTTAACATTTCTTACCCTTCCACTACAACCACTCTAGTGAGTACTTAAATTTAAGCCATGTCAAACTTCACCTATGCAGCTTGTGAATCCTCAACTTGTGTGTCCATTACTTCTTGATGCATAACAGGGACAACTAGCTTTTAGTGCAGAGAAATACATCTGCTCAAACAATTTATGACAAGAAAATTGCAAATTTACTCCACAATACAACGCCAGTCTTTCTGGCGTATCTAAAGGGAGATGTTAATTTGGGCCATTTAATAAAGGAAATTGAGCAAGGAATATGGACAAGGATGCTATAATGATATGTCACAAGATAGGTGATATAATTTGCTTATATTCCGCTAAAAGGAAAATTTTAGTGGAACAAGCTACCTATGTTCACAAAAAAGAGAAATCTAGCTTAACTGTTGCTTAAAAAACAGGAAGGAATGCTATGAATGAAAGCATGTAGCATAAAATAATGAGTTGTTTGCAGCAGCAGATAAATTCTACAAATTTATCAAATGGAAAATTCAGTTTAAATACATAATCATAAAAACTGACCTAATTGGGGCGACCACTAATTAAGGTGCTTTTCTGTCGATTTTTATTCTAGGCCCCTAAGTGGAGAAAGCCTCTTGGCATCTTGCTTTGAGACAACATAACTTTCATAATTGGTCAAGAACTCATAACTCCATTCAAACTTGCTGATTTTCAAGAGGAAAGGAAAATAGTAGGAAGCAAATGTAGATCAACTGAATGTAACCACTCTTAACTTCTCTTCAAGTAGTTATTCAATAGAAAACTTCCCAATGTGACAATTCTCAATCTCTGAGAATTTTAAGAATTCAAAACTTTTATGGAGTAACTGTCAACTCTTGTCACTATGTATGCTTCTACAGTTAATTGACATACAGTAAAAACTATAGGAGATGATAGCTCCTACATCAGTTGCAGATGGTGCTTAAAAGGGTTACATACAAGTTTAAAATAAAAGTATTTACTGGCCAACAACAAAAGAGAACCACTTGGCAATCAACTGCCATGAAAGAGAGAAGAATAACTTATGAAGATTTAAAGGGGATACATGTAATCATGTAGACAGACTAGGTTGGCTGAATTGTCTTTCCAAAATTGAGTTACAAGACATATGTAAAGTGACCTATCAATATATGCATAAAACTACTAATAAAAAAATACCAGTATAATCTACCATCCTTGAAAAGCGTACCTTTCATGGAATTAGGTTGTTGAAATCCCAAGGACTTCTTTGGTGTAGCTTCATTAATACGCATAGGTTTCGATGAGCAATAAATGCCATTCATTTCAATCATAGCTTGATTTTTCTTGTTCTCATCACCAATCTGACAAACCCATAACCTTTGGTGCAAGTTGTATTTGCATCTATCAAAACTTTAGCACCTTTAACAGATGAATATCGGCTTTGGAAAGTCTCTTGCAAGATAATATTAGTGACCTAACAACCCAAGTCCCCAACAAATATGGAATACTCAGTGCTTGGTTCTGTCCGTCTGGCACTAGCTCCAAAAGTATCCCAATTCAACCTAAAAGGTTGTTGAGAACTGGGCATGGGCGTACCATGGAAATTCTACAAAATTCTCTCTATTGTTGCATGCGAATCAATTTCCACAAAACCATAACCCTCTGGTTGTCTAGTTTTCTTATTTTGAATAATGTTAACAAAAACAACATCCTGCCCCAGATGGACTCAATTAGTTTAAATATTGCAAAAACCACTTCTTCTATAAACAAAAAATCAATGGAATTTGACCAAGTTGCACTTTCACAGAACCACAACTTGAGAAACTTGTTAATAATACTTATCACATCATATCCAAGAAATAGAGAGTATACAAAAAAGATGAAGCACTGAATGTTGCCACATCCATAGTTATAACAAAAAATATCGTGAATAATCAAATACAGGAGACATGCATTCACCTTTATGCCATTAACTAGTAGATACTATCTTAAAATTATATAATATCAAATCTATGGGATTAAAAATTAAAAATGAGATAGGAATTCATGATCACTAAAACCATCACATCTTGAAAGTTGACATGCTACATTGATTGAACTAGTTATTGAGTAATTTGCTTTGTTGTATTGGTGAGTGGCTGTGGATAACTTCATATACAACCAATTAATGCATATATTTGAGGTTCCTACTTACTTAAGATCATTGTGTTTGGAGCTTGTAGCTTAGCTGGCCATCCTTTTTAGGAGAGCATGCCAATCTGCAATATAAGCAAGTTTTAAGTTGAAACGCTCTTGTATGGAACTCATGACCTTGTAGGTTTCCATCCTGGTGCTTCATCGAGATGTTCTAAATATGGACTTATAATTGTTTAGCTGCAAGGGTTCTACTATTTAGGGTTTGTTAGGCCCATTCAGAGTTTGCTTTAGGGCAGTATTTTTTTCTGAAGATCTCAACTGAGTATTGTGGGGATTGTTTCATGTGGCTTTGGTTGTATGTTCATCCCCACAGACTATGTCAGCAGATTGCTATGGTAATCGACCATTGATGTGTAGGTCCATTTCCTCATTTGCATGAAACCCTGAAATTTTGAAAAGGGAAACAAAATTACTTGTCTTTACGATACTTGCCTATTTTATTGTTCTTAGGAATCTGCAATAGAATGGTATTTAGGTTTCTTATTTTCAATTGAGGGCACCATGTTGTCAACCAATGATCCCCCTGATCTGTGTTGTGCCAACAACCTAGTTTAAATATGCTCTATTATGAATTTTTTATTCAAAATAAGGATTATGCATATTCCCTAATTACAATGGACTAGGAAACAATGCAATGTTAGTGTAGAATCTCGTTGAAGACAGGTCCAATTAACTTGGATAAGCACAACAGGTTTAAGATTGCTTCTGTGTAATTGTACAATTTTTTCACAGGAGAATTCTAAAACAACTAAATTCCTAGACACAAAAAAAAATTCTTCAAGTGGAACTAAGCAACAAATAATTAAATATGTGTCAGTTTACATATCTAAGCCTATCCTTCTCCCCATCCTCATTTATATGTCAAAATATGTGTCAGTTTCAAATCCTTTTCATACATTCCTATCGTGGAATGATGGCAAGAATTTCTCCACATAAATGGTTGAAGCTACGCCAATATCACAAGTTTTTAGGCTTTTTGTCACAAATTTAAATGAAGTTAGTTTTCGACATAGTTCTAAGTTGCAAAGGCCATTATTAATGGAAATTTATCATGTTCTATCATTTAAGGAAACATTCACACCTATGTTGTTACACAGACAAGAAGACAGACATACAATGCTCAAACATTGCATATTGAATGGTGATAATCATCAGTTACAACCAATAGTTAAGAACATGGATTTCTAGAAGTACAATGACATGAACTAGAGTTGGTTCACAAGGTTTTTTTTGGCTTAGCAATACCCTATGTAGAACTCAATACACAAGGTATAGAAAAACCCAGTTTAATAAAACTCTATAACTAGAGATACAAGCATTAGGTGACCTGTCATATGTGCAAAAAGAGCAGATGTTTCATCTTACAAATCAGGTTTTTGCTAAGGATATCAGCTTGTAGATGTCCCTGATCACCATGGTATGGACGAATCTGCTATTTTCCCTAGGTTTTGCATCAAAAACTTGGTGAAGCAGAATATGTGGTGAATGTTTATATGTAAATGTGATTACTAGGCTACCCTGCCAGCAAAATATCAATCTTGACTACTTACAATGGTCAAAGGCACTTGATTCCCAATATGATCAAACAAATACATGCCTAATCCTCTCATTAGATCTTTGAGCAAGGTGATGACTGTTGACAGGTTTCAAGGTCAACAAAATGACTAATGTATCACTCTCTCTAGTATGAACTAGATTTCTAGGCCACCTTCGAGATGTTAGTAACTTAGTAGACTTGTTGCCATGTCCCAAGCTGGTTTGGGATTGTATGTATTATGGCATTGCTCTTTGTTTAAACAATGAGATAAAATACAACCCACTTTTCAAACTGATACTCCAACACCATGATAAGCTCACTTTTGAATTTGGATAAAACAACTTGACCCACATGACATCTTTGTTGAGGGCACTGGAAGGATTCATCTTGTGAGTGGACTAGAGATGGAGCACATTACCTTGAGCAATTTTTTATCAACTTTATCAGGGACAAACAATAGAGAAACAAGTAATTATTCATTATCCTAATCAACAAATACAAGGATACAATTCAGGGCTGTCAAACGAGGAATTTACAAACATGTCGAAACCATGCCCTGGTGAAATATATGCACAATTAGAGCTCAAAGATGAAAAGGCATTAAAGCATTATGAACAAAATCTCAATCATGGTGAGTTTGTAGAAAAGGGCTCCCTAAAAAGGATTAAAAGGCATGAGTTGAGGGTGTAGCTAGGTGGCACTTACAGTTCATTGCACAAAGTAGAAGTGACACCCAGAAGGAATTGAGTGCGATGGCTTAATTTTCTCTCTGAAATAAGTAATCTATAAAAGGAAACATGGGGCCAGTGTTGACTAAAGAGATCACCTATATAGAAATCATGAATGGTTATGGAAGGTTTGAGCCCATGGACCCCAATGAAGTAACCCAAAGTGCATTTGGGACATTTTTCCTTTGTTTTTTTGATTTATAGTGGTGTCCCATAGCCATTGGAAGGCCATACAAAGGAACCAACTTTCAAACGAACAACTCACTCAGAACCAAACTAACTCTTCATTCACTCAGAAAGGAAGCATGTCCATTCATAACAAAAAAATACAACTAAATGTAAGATTAAATTCACATAAAGATAAATCTGAGCCTTGAATTGGATTTTATGGCGAGCTTTAACTTGCATAAAAGAGTCATTCAAGGACACGTGGAGAATTGGTCTCAAGACCTAGATCTAAAACTGAGCAACATAATTGAGCTATGAAATTTCCAATGGATGTGTATAGGCCTCATAGAATCAATTTGGTCATCGACGAATGATGCTCCATCACAATATCAATGATTAGACCACCTGGAGGATAAGCCCTTGACGCCTCTCTCGATTCATCTCTGAAACATTGTTGTTGGTCCTATTGTCAAGCTCCCAATTTTTTACTTTTGGATGCACATTAATCTTTAGGCTTCATATTTCCTTTGACACCCTTTATATCTCTATCCCACATGGATTGTGGGAATGTCTAAACTCTTATTTACATACATGTGTGTTCTTAATTATATCAACACATTGTGCACATTATATACCATAGTGGCCATGAGATGAACTCTTTCAACACTAGATTTGGTTATGAGTTGTGGTTGGATATGGTGGACTTGTAAAGACAATAAATGTAAATATTGGGCTCAGCCAAGCCCTAATCTTTTACAATTTATTTTTACAAGAAACCATATATATAACAACTGGAGGCACTAAGGACTAGAGTGGAATAGTATAGTCCCCATAGAAAAGTCCCATATCTAGAGGTATTGTGGTATTAGGAGCTTGATTAGGTGTCCTTTCGCATTGTAACCTTAAAGGGCATGTGAATGATGCAAGTCCAAAAGCCTATCCACAATACATTTTTTTTTAATTGGATCTCTGACCCATTATTGCTATTTTCTTAGTAGAGTGAGTTTGATTTGTGTTGAGCATTTAGAGATTTCCCACCATATTATTTAACCACCCTCACCATGAATCTAGGGATCTAAGTTCCAATCGTTCTTTAATCTCCGAGGATTGATCCTCACAACTAACATACAAAACTTTATCTTAGTCTAAAATACAGAGCGGTTGGGGGATTCATCCCCCATAGTCATAGTGGATAGTGGTGGGAGATGATACGAAACTAGATAATATGGAAGGTTGTAGGTTGTAGAGTGTACATTATTATGAGAAAGGATCACTAATCTTTATCAACATAAATCATATCCAATATTTTCTTAAACTCTATAAATTCTTCACTAATTGACAAACAATTTTCAACACATATTGACCCTGGAAAATCTACTTCAAGAAAAATATAACGATGGATTGGATTCGACTATGTTTTAATGATTCTTTTAAAAGAGGAGAATTATATATTACAACAACTCCAGTGAGTATAGAATATTGTGTAAGTGAACCTAATTTCTATAACATTTTTTCCTCTGTCTTGGCTTGCAATCTTCATTTAGAATGAGAATTGGCTAGACTTCAAGCCTGCTTAATTATACCAGTTTTAGTTCCAAGAGTTATCATTACCATGACAATGACGAGGATAAGGATGAAGACGATGATGATGATGATGATGACAATCATCATCAAAAAAATGATACTAACAATGATGAATATTGGTGAGATACAGATTGATCCACACACATCCACTATGAAGGGTATAATTGCCAACATGTCAAAGTTTAATGTGATGGGTTTGGTCATTAATTTTGGTGGTAGGAGTTTAGGTTGGACTTGCGGAGTATTATGTTGTGGTTTCTTACCTTATATACCATTGCAGTGAGACCAAAACAGAACCATGAATTCAATGAGATTTTTTTTGCACCCTATTTCAAAGAGCTAACACACATAAGCTTTTCATAATGGTGTAATGAGCTAACACACATAAGCTTTCACTCATAGTGTCATATTAGAAGGAAAGCTAACTCCAGCTAGATTTCCATCATGGTTTAATGTATTTGATGACAATGTGGTAGTGTTAGATGGAAAGCTACTTTATGAAAGCTAACACACATTAGCTTTTACTCACCGTCCAATGTTTTAAGAATGAAAGCTAACTCCAACTAGATTTTTATCATGGTGGATTGTGATTGATGAAAATGTCATCGTGGTAGATGGAAAACTACACTATGAAAGCTTACACACATTAGATTTCACTCACTGTGCAATGATTTAAGGATGAAAGCTAACTTCAGCTAGAGTTCCAACAAAGCACAATGTGATTGATGACAATGTGGTTGTTTACATGGAAAACTACCTTATGAAAGATAACACACATTAGCTTTCACTCATCGTGCCATGTTGTTAAAATGAAAGCTAACTCCAGCTAGATTATCATCGTGGTGTAATGAGCTAACACACATAAGCTTTCTTTTATAGTGCCGTGTTGTTAAAAGAAAAGCTAACTTCAGCTAGATTTCCATCATGCTGTAATGTATTTAATGACAATGTGACTGTGTTAGATGGAAAACTACCTTATGAAGGCTAACATGTATTAGCTTTACTCACCGTGCAATGTATTAAGAAAGAAAGCTAACTCTAGCTAGCTCTCCATCATGGTGCATTGTGATTCATGACAATGTGGTTGTGCTAGATGGAAAACTAAATGATGAATGCTAACACACATTAGATTTCACTCAACATGTAATGATTTAAGGATGAAAGCTAACTCTAGTTAGATTTCCATCACAGTGCAATGGGATCGATGACGATGTGGTTGTGTTAGATGGAAAACTACCTTATGAAAGCTAACACACATTAACTTTCACTCATCGTGCCATGTTGTTAAAATGAAAGCTAACTCCAACTAGATTTTCATCATGGTGTAATGAGCTAACACACATAAGCTTTCCATCATGATGTAATGTATTTGATGACAATGTGGTTGTGTTAGACAGAAAACTACCTTAGGAAAGCTAACACACATTATCTATTACTCACCGTGCAATGTTTTAAGAACGAAATCTAACTCTAGATAGATTTCCAACATGGTGCATTTTGATTGATGACAATGAGATTGTGCTAAATGGAAAACTGCATTATGAAAGCTAACACACATTAGATTCCACTCATCATGCAACGATTTAAAGTTGAAAGATAACTCCAGCTAGATTTCCATCATGGTGTAATTTGACAATGTGGTTGTGTTATATGGAAAACTACCTTATGAAAGCTAACACACATTAGCTTTCACTCATCATGCCATGTTGTTAAAAATAAAACTAATTCCAGCTATATTTTCGTAATGGTGTAATGAGATAACATACATAAGCTTTCACTCATAGTGCCATGTTAGAAGGAAAGCTAACTCCAATTAGATTTTCATCATGGTGTAATGTATTTGATGACAATGTGGCAGTGTTAGATGGAAAGCTACCTTATGAAAGGTAACACACATTAGCTTTTACTCACCGTACAAGGGTTTAAGAATGAAAGCTAATGACAGCTAGATTGCCATCATGGTGCATTGTGATTAATGACAATATGGTTGTGCTAGATGAAGAACTATACTATGAAAGCTTGCACACATTATATTTCACTCACAGTGCAATGATTTAAGGATGAAAGCTAACTTCAACTAGATTTCCAACACAACACAATGTGATTGATGACAATGTGTTTATGTTACATGGAAAACTACCTTATCAAAGCTAACACACATTAGCTTTCACTCATCGTGCCATGTTGTTAAAAAGAAAGCTAACTCCAGCTATATTTTCATCATGGTGCAATGAGCTAACACACATAAGCTTTCCCTTATAGTGCCATGTTGTTAGAATGAAAGTTAACTCCAGCTAGATTTCCATCATGGTGTAATGTATTTGATGACAATGCTGCTCTATTAGATGGAAAACTACCTTATGAAGGCTAACATACAATATCTTTACTCACCCTGCAATTTTTTAAGAATGAAAGCTGACTCTAGCTAGATTTTCATCATAGTGCATTGTGATTGATGACAATGTGGTTGTGCTAGATGGAAAAATACACTATGAAAGCTTACACACATTATATTTCACTCATTATGCAATGGTTTATGGATGAAAGCTAACTCCATCTAGATTTACAACATTGTGCAATGTGCTTGATGACAATGTGGTTGTATTACATGGAAACCTACCTTATGAAATCTAATACACATTAGATTTCATTCATCGTGCCATGTTGTTAAAATAAAAACTAACCCTAGCTATATTTTCATCATTCCATGTTGTTAAAAGAAAAACTAACCCCAGCTAGATTTTCATCATGGTGTAATAAGCTAACACACATAATCTTTCCCTTATAGTGCCATCTTGTTAGAAGGAAAGCTAACTCCAGCTAGATTTACATCATGGTGTAATGTATCTTAATAACAATTTGGCTGTGTTAGATGAAAAACTACCTTATTAAAGCTAACAGACATTAGCTTTACTGACCGTGCAATGTTTTAAGAACAAAAGCTAACTCTAGCTAAATTTCCATCATGGTGCATTGTGATTGATGACAATGTGGTTGTGCTAGATGGAAAACTACATTATAAAAGCTAACATAGATTAAATTTCACTCACCGTGCAATGATTTAAGGATGGAAGATAACTCCAGCTAGATTTCCATCACAGTGCAATGTGATCGATGACAATGTGGTTGTGTTAAATGGAAACTACCTTATGAAAGCTAACACACGTTAACATTCACTCATCATGCCATGTTGTTTGAAGGAAATCTAACTCCAGCTAGATTTGCATCATGGTGTAATGTATTTGATGACAATGTGGCTGTGTTAGATGTAAAACTACCTTATGAAAGCTAGCACAGATTAGCTATTACTCATCGTGCAATGTTTTAAGAATGAAAGCTAAATCTAGATAGATTTCCAACATCATGCATTTTGATTGATGACAACATGGTTGTGCTAAATGAAAAACTACATTATGAAAGCTAACACACATCAGATTTCACTCATCGTGCAACGATTTAAGATTGAAAGCTGACTCTAACTAGATTTCCATCATGGTGCAATGTGACAATGTGGTTGTCTTAGATAGAAAGCTAGCTTATGAAAGCTAACACACATTAGCTTTCACTCATCCTGCCATGTTGTTAAAAAGAAAACTAACTCCAACTATATTTTCAAAATGGTGTAATGAGCTAACACACATAAGCTTTCACTCATAGTGCCATGTTAGAAGGAAAGCTAACTTTAGCTTAATTTTCATCATGGTGTCATATATTTGATGACAATGTAGCTGTGTTAGATGGATAAATACTTTATGAAAGCTAACAGACATTAGGTTTTACTCACCGTGCAATGTTTTAAGAATGAAAACTAACTCCAGCTATATTTCTATCATGGTGCATTGTGATTGATGACAATGTGGTTGTGCCAGATGTAAAACTACACTATGAAAGCTTACACACATTAGATTTCACTCACTATGCAACGATTTAAGGATAAAATCTATTTTCATTTAGATTTCCAACACGACACAATGTGATTGATGAAAATGTGGTTGTGTTACAGGGAAAACTACGTTATGAAAGTCAATACACGTTAGCTTTCACTCATTGTGCCATGTTGTTAAAAGGAAAGCTAACTCCAGTTAGATTTCCATCATGGTGTGATGAGCTAACACACATAAGCTTTCCCTTATAGTGCCATGTTGTTAGAAAGAAAACTAACTCTAGCTATAATTCCATCACGGTGTAATGTATTTGATGAAACTGTGGCTGTGTTAGATGGAAAACTACCTTGTGAAGGCTAACAAACATTAGCTTTACTCACCATGCAATGTTTTAGGAATGAAAGCTAATTTCAGCTAGATTTCTATCATGGTGCATTGTGATTGATGATAATGTGGTTGTGCTAGATGGAAAAATACACTATGAAAGCTTATACACATTAGATTTCACTCACTGTGCAATGATTTAAGGATGAAAGCTAACTCCATCTAGGTTTCCAACATAGTGCAATGCGATTAATGATAATGTGGTTGTGTTACATGTAAAATCACGTTATGAAAGCTCACACACATTAGCTTTCACTCATTATGCCATGTTGTTAAAATGAAAGCTAACTCCAGCTAGATTTCCATCATGGTGTAATGAGGTAACACACATAAGCTTTCCCTTATAGTGCCATGTTGCTAGAAGGAAAACTAACTCCAGCTATATTTCCATCAGGGTGTAATGAGGTAACAGACATAAGATTTACCTTATAGTGCCATGTTGTTAAAAGGAAAACTAACTCCAGCTAGATTTCCATCATGGTGTAATGTATTTGATAACAATGTGACTGTGTTAGATGGAAAACTACCTTGTGAAAGCTAACATACATTAGCTTTAATCACCATGCAATGTTTTAAGCATGAAAGCTAACTCTAGTTAGATTTTCATCTGGTGCATTGTGATTGAGGACAATGTGGTTGTGCTAAATGGAAAACTACATTATGAAAGCTAGCACACATTTAATTTCACTCACCGTGCAATGATTTAAGGATGAAATCTAACTCCAACTAGATTTCCATCATGGTGCAATGTGATCGATTACAATGTGGTTGTGTTAGATGGAAAAATACCTTATGAAAGCTAACATACATTAGCTTTCACTCATCATGCCATGTTTTTAGAAGGAAAGCTAACTCTGGCTAGATTTGCATCATGGTGTATTGTATTTGATGACAATGTGGTTGTGTTAGATGAAAAACTACCTTACGAAAGCTAACACACATTAGCTATTACTCATTGTGCAACGTTTTAAGAACAAAAGCTAACTCTAGCTAGATTTTCAACATAGTGCATTTTGATTGATGACAATGTGGTTGTTCTAAATGGAAAACTATATTATGAAAGCTAACACAAATTATATTTCACTCATCGTGCAATGGTTTAAGGTCGAAAACTAACTTCAGTTAGATTTCCATCACGGTGCAATGTGACAATGTGGTTGTGTTAGATAGAAAACTAATTTCAGCTAGATTTTCATCATGGTGTAATGACCTAACACACATGATATTTCACTCATAGTGCCATTTTGTTAGGAGGAACGCTAACTCCAACTAGATTTTCATCATGGTGTAATGTATTTGATGACAATGTGGTTGTGTTAGATGAAAAACTATCTTATGAAAGCTAACTCCAACTAGATTTCCATCATGGTGCATTGTGATTGATGATAACGTGGTTGTGTTAGATGGAAACTACATTATGAAAGCTAACACATTAAATTTCACTCATCGTGCAATGATTTAAGGACTAAAGCTAACTTCAGATAGATTTGAATTATTGCAACTATATTACTTTTTTGAACATACACTTCCTATGGTTTAACCTTAATTACAAACTACAATTCAAATGTGTTACATAAATTGGGAGGAGTTACAGTGGAAAATATAATTTTGACAAGAGGGGACTATGTTGAACTCCTAATTAATGGTCAAGTTATTGGACTAGGAAGGGTTGAATCTACAGAGAATACAACTCATTATGGTGGAGAAATGCTTAATGTAGGATATGTTATGGTTTTGATAATTGATGTCATCGAACCACATTTGATTGTGGAAGATGTTGATGAAGGGGACTTACACCCATGGAAGATCATAGATTTGAGGCATAACAAAGGTAAATAAAATTCTTGAAGCACATGTTAAGTGTTTTTTATAGTACATTGTTTGTTTTTTTTGAGCAAATACTAAGTTTGTTTAATTTGTTGTATAGGTGCAAATGCCTCTTCTGCATTTTCTATTGGAGACAAGGTAGATCTTTCACAATGTGGAGTCAAGGTGGGTGAAAGTTCCATATTCAATACAAAGATTGGTCATAAGGTACATGGAAGGTAGATCTTTCACAAATGTGGAGTGAAGGTGCAAATGCCTCTTCTGCATTTTCTATTGACGACAAGGTAGATCTTTTACAATGTGGAGTGAAGGTGGGTGAAAGTTCCATATTCAATACAAAGATTGGTCATAAGGTGCATGGAAGGATGATAAATAAATGATCCATAGTGGTTGACATTGAGAAGGTGTTAAAACATGATGCTCTCTTGCCACATCCAACATGATTTGAGAATACACTAGGGGGTGCATTGGGATCTTATGAGATTTGGCCAGAAGCAAATTTGGAAACTCATTGTCATGATCATCTAGTAAATACTCCCCAAGATAGGCTTACATTCACATGTAAAAAGGTTTCTCTTACACATGAATGCATGGGAAAAAGCATGTGCATTTCCAAAGGGATCATAGTTAATGTTCGTGAGTATGACATGGTTGAGGGTGAAATGTTAGGTGAAAAGGAGTTACGTGTAAAATCAAAATTTGTTCCAGGAACAAACTTGGGTTTGTCGTTGACAGGTATGCTAACACATGGACATAGCACATGAGGTTTTGGTCATTTCTCCCTACCATCTGTACACATGGGATCACATTTTACCATTACATCTCTTGCAAAGTGCTTGAGGGACCTTGAAGACCCACACCTTGATATGTATGGTGATTTGCTTTATGAGAGTGGAAGTTCAAGAAACACACTTTCAAATGCATTATTTCAAAACTCTATTTACTCAAAATGTATAGTGTACAAGGATGCTTTCCTATCTTTAAATGGAAGCTCAAAAAATCAAAATCTTGATTTTAAACCTCTTCCTCCACATTTGTTGTTACAGTTGGACAATGCAGCTAGTGATAATAAGAATCGTTATGTTTTCATGTTTCTATCACTATTAACTGCACTTGATGTCTTCGTCACTATTGAGGTTGGGTTCTTGCTTGTGGGGCACACCCATGAAGACATAGATGGAACCTATGGAAGAATGTCTTCCAACTTGAAAAGTAAAGATATATATTCTTTACCTAGTTTAGGTGGAAACACCTTTTTTTCTTCATTTGTGCAATGTTTTAAGAACGAAAGCTAACTCTAGATGATGGATACATATCGCAAAATAGAAGAAAAATGGGTGTTTCCACCTAAACTTATTGACAAAGTGTATGACTTCAAAATTTTTCTTAATGGGTACATCAAGGAGGGAAAAAATGCCCTAGTTGGACATCTTAATGTCCAGTACTTCCAATTTCTTGTACTCAATGATATTCCAGTTATGAGGTATAAAGAATCCATCAAAGACATTGAGTGGTCAGAACCAGCTGAGTTGTGGAATATAGATGATGAAGGTCGACCTATATTTCCCACAGGGAAGCCATCTTTCTTACGTCCCAAAGACAATGATGTTTATTTAAAAGAACTAAAGGAATGACTAACATCATACCTAAAAATGTGGAAAGAGACTATTGGCAATGAGAATTCACCAATTGTTACAGAGGAATGGAATAAAAAACTAGAGTATTGGAAAAGTGTTCTTGATGCATTAGATGGAATCTACAATGACCATACACCCTTGGATGAAACTGATTCTTCTTCTAATGATTTTTGTCCCAAGATGAGGCAAAATATTAACGTTGATGGTAATACACTCCATGCAATATCAAGTATTATGGATGGATATTTTGATAATGTGATAGATGAACTGATATATGTTGGACTCAAGTGCAACAAGCCAAAGCCAAAATTCAATCTTATAATTGATGTTGAGAAATGAAAGATGTTGCTTGTTAGATCAGGAAATGAGGATGAAGGAGAGATGATTTGGATGGCAAAAGCTACCTCAGATATCTTCCAGGATGATGACAGTGAGACCCTTTATGTAAAGATTGATTGGTGGCAGCCTAGCTCAAGGAAATACAAGGGAAATTTTTTAGAACAATATTGGGTACCAAATCCTGATGACACAAAACTTGGATCTATTCCAATAAATACCATAGTTTGGGCATGGATGCCAAACAAAGAAGATTGTAGGAAGACCAAGATAAATAAATTTGGTGTACAAGCTGTACTTGATCTATTTGAGCGGATATAAGGAGATTAGGTGGAGATGATTCATGAATGCAATTTTTCTTTTTGAATGACTTTTAGTATACATGAAGAAACATTTTCAATGTTTGTAGTATAATAAATACTCTTCAAGCTACTTTTTGAGGAATTTTATATTATTTACTGCATATATGAAAATTTCACTTCAAGTTCATTGTTAATTCATGTGATGATACTTTATGTGAATTAGATAACACCATTCAAATTTTAACTTTTCAATTTGTCTTTTAGATCAACACAACATCTCACTATATCAATTGTGCATAATTATATTTATTAATGCATGTATAAAACCCTTACCTTATTTATTATTATCTTTTGCTCACTTTGAGCTTTTTGATTTGTTCCCGTGATGATTGGTGGAGTGTCCACTCGAAACGTAGGGACATTTCAACACACAATTTAATTCCATAAAATCTCTTTGTCATTATGATTAACTGTGGAAATCTTCATCATTGATCTGCTTAAGAAAATATAAGGAGATTAGGTGGAGATGATTAATGAATGTAATTTTGCTTTTTGAATGACTAATTAATATACATGAAGAAAAAGTTGTCAATGTCTGTAGTATATCAAATACTCTCTTCAAGCTACCTTTTGAGGAATTTTATATTATTTGCTACATATATGAAAATTTTGGTTTAAATTCAATGTTAATTCATGTGATGATACTTTATGTGAATGCACCTTAAAACATCTTATAGACTTGCTTTGTGAATAAATGTAAGGCACTTGCAATAAGGTTTGAAGTCAATTTTCCCTATTATTCATTGTTATAGTTGATATAAATTTAATTGCACTACTATGTTGCATTCAAATTCATAATTATATTTTCTCGTGTAGACTTTAAACTGGTGCCAACTTTGTACTAGTATATTAACTTATACTCAATAAATACAGTACTAACATTTTGAGTGTGCAGGTTTTATCAATTTGTCATCATTGTGATTGATTTTTTGGATTAAACTGTATGAAGGTTTTTCAGACCAACGTTTTGAGTGGACACTCCACCCATGCTTGTTACAGGAACCATGAAAAACTCATTGTGGACTGAAAAGATTTCACATAACTTAATCTAGAAAATCAATCATTAAGTAGTAACATCATGTTAGCTTTAATTCATAATATACATTATCGTTAAATACATTGCATCATAAAGACAATTTAATCCATGTGAGATTTAATGCTAATCGTAATGCACTGCATGTAATATAAGTATAATGGATGGAGATTTTGATAATGTGACAGATGAACTGGTATATGTTGGACCCAAGTGCAACAAGCTAAAGACAAGATTTAATCCTATGATTTAAGTTGAGAAAGGAAAGATGTTGCTAGTTAGATCATGAATTGAGGATGAAGGAGAGATGATTTGGATGGAAAAAACCACCTCATATATCTTCCAGATTGATGAAAGTGAGACTCTTCATGTAAATGTTGATTGATGGAATCCTAGTTCAGTGAAATACAAGGGAAAATTTTAGAACAATATTGGGTACCAAACCTTGATGACACGACTTGGATCTATTATAGTTAATACCATAGTTTGGGCATGGATGCAAAATAAATAAGATTGCAGGAAGACTACGATAAATAAATGTGGTGTACAAGTTCTAATTGATTTGTTTGACTGAATATAAGGATATTAGGTGGAGATGATTCATGAATATAATTTTCTCTTTGAACGAGTTATTAATATACTAGAAGAAACACTTTTCAATGTTTTTTCTATATCAAATATTCTCTTCAAGCCTTTTTTTGAGGAATTTTATATTATTTACTACTATGAAAATTTTGGTTCCACTTCTATGTTAATTCACGTGATAGTACTTTATATGAATTAGACAACACCATTCAATTTTTAACTTTTCAATTTGTGTTTTACATAAACTCAACATGTCACTAGATCAAATGTGATTCAATAATAAATCTTAAAACATCTTCTAGACTTCTTCTGTGAATAAATGTTAGGCACTTGTAATAAGGTTTGAAGTGACTTTTCCCTATTATTTGTTATTATAATTGATATAAATTTAATTGTTCTACTCTGTTGCATTCTAATTAATATTATATTTTCTTATGTAGAGTTTAAAGTGGTGTGAACTTTGTACTAATGCAATATCTTATACCCAACAAAGACAAAGTAGTAACATTTTCAGAGTACAGGCTTTCACAGTTTGTCATCATTGTGAATGATTTTTTGGATTAAGTTGTCAGTGATTTTTTCAACCAACATTTCAAGTGGGAACTCCATGCATGATCATTGGGGGAACAATGTAAAATTCATTATGGTTTGAAAAGCTTTCACATAGCTTAATCCCAAAAATCAATATCCAAGTATTAACATTTAATGTGAATACTGCATAAGTTAATAATAGTCAGAACACAATATTAATATGTTGTTAAATAACTTTATATCATGTAAGAAATTTCTTACACAAATTATTAATAATTCACTAGTCAAATATTGATGACTTTTGTTTTAATACGTAAATATAAATATGAATGATAATCAAAGTATATCATTAAATACATTTTTAGGTAAAATTTCTCACATAAATATGTTATTCATAAAATCAACATTCATCCACTTAGTTTTTAATACACCACCACCAACAACAACAACAATAATAAATTATGTTGCTATTTTAATTCATAATTTATTTTAATCATTACAAGGGTAAAACTTAGACTTTAAAGTCATAAAATATTTTTTTGTTTTGATTATAAGTGGTGCCAACTTCCAAAATAAACAACATACTCAACAAAGACAAAAATAATTACTATGACAATGTTTATAATTGTTGTAGTAACAAATACAATGTTGGTATTATGTCATAAAATAATTTAATCAACTTAACATTTAATACAAACTATAAATAATATTAATAGAAATTATGTAAGAATTCAAAGGCTATGACTTTCATCATTTTGAAAGAAGTCAATCTAGCGGAAGTTCTAAATTCTAGATCTAACCCATCTAGTTCTAATTGAGATGTAATATTTCCTCTAGTTCTAATTGAGATGTAATATTTTATTTTGAATGGTTGAATACTAAAGTTTTACTTGAAATAAATAAAAAAATATTAATTGAGAAAATAGCTCATTGGATTAATTCTTCCAAATTTAATGGAATAGTTCTTTGAGTTTATTTGTCTAGATTTAATAGAATATGTATTTAGAGATTTACAAAAAAACTCAATGTGGATGAAATCCTCGTAATAGAATATTTACAAATTTAATGAAATATGTGTTAAGTGAAATACATTCCAAAGTTACATATACATCAACACTCCCTCTTAACTAGGAAGGTATTCTTTCGACACAATTTTCAGCAAAGTCTTCTTCTTTCTATCTTCTGGATCATCATCGAGTCCTCGTCATCTTCAAGTCTTCTTCATCTTCAAGTCATCTTCATCATCGGATCTGGATCATCACTGGATCTGGATCATCACTGCACATCATCACTGGTTTTGGATCATCACTTGATCTGGATCATCACTGTTGGATCGTCATCACTGGATATGGATCATCATCACTCAATCTAGATCATCACTGGGTCATCGTCACGGGTGCTATCTCTTGATTCTTCTCGTCATAAAAATCTCTACAAAGCTAGCCCTTTTTCATGCTGGATGTACATCTACAGAGCCAGTCCTTTTTCATACTAGATGTATCATCACAGAGCTAGTCCTTTTTCATACTATATGTGGAACACACATAGAGCCAGTCATTTTTCATACTGGATGAGTCTTCACAGAGCTAGTCCTTTTTCATACTAGATGTGGAACACACACAGAGCTAGTCCTTTTTCATACTAGATGGGTCTTCACAGAGCTAGTCCTTTTTCATACTAGATGTGGCACACACTTAGAGCTAGTCCTTTTTCATACTAGATGAGTCTTCACAGAGCTAGTCCTTTTTCATACTAGATGTGGTACACACTCAGAGATAGTCCTTTTTCATACTAGATGTGGCACACACTTAGAGCTAGTCCTTTTTCATACTAGATGAGTCTTCACAAAGCCAGTATTTTTTTCATACTAGATGTGGCATCTACACAGAGATAGTCCTTTTCATGCTAGATATGTCTTCACAGAGCTAGATTTTTTTCATGATGGATGTGGCATCCACACAGAGCTATTCCTTTTTCATACTAGATGTGTCTTCATAGAGCCAGCCCTTTTTCATGTTGGATGTGGCATCCACATAGAGCTAGTCCTTTTTCATACTAGATGTGTCTTCACAGAGCCAGCCTTTTTTCATGCTGGATGTGGAATCATCACATACACCTGAAAATGGAAAGAACCAATCCTCTCACCATGTCACAGCTCTTACATCCGACCATGGAAGGAACCAATCCTCTCAACATGTTGGAAGGGAACATCACTTATATCTAACCATGGAAGGAACCAATCCTCTCACCATGTCAGAAGGGCTCAGCATGGACACATCACTTCCTCTTGGGAGGAATCTCGATCTGGAGAAGACCAAGCTTCTCCCTGAAGTACTCAAACTTCACCCTAGCCAATGGATTAGTCAACACATCATCTATTTGTTCGTCCATCGCAACATACTGGAGCTTCACTGCTCCTCTCTGCACCATATCCCTAATATAGTGATACTTGATCTCGATATGCTTCAATGTGTCATGGAATACTGGATTCTCTTACAACTTTACACAACTCTGGTTGTCACAGTATATACAAGTAGCATCTAACTAGAGATCAAATAAATTAGACAGTAGCTTCCTCATCCATACTTCCTCACAACTAGCTGAACAAGCTGCGACATACTCTGCTTCAGCTGTACTCAGTGCAACACAGGATTGCTTCCTGCTAAACCACGAGATCACACATTATCCCATACTGAAGCAACACCCTAAAGTACTCTTCCTATCAATGGCACTGCCTGCCCAATCTGAATCAACATAACCCTCCAGGTTAATCCTTTGATCAGTCTTATACTTGAGCCCATAATCAATCCTACCCTTCAGGTACCTCAGAATATGCTTTGAAGCAGTCAAGTGAACATGTCTCGGATTTGTCAAGTATTGGCTCAAGGTGTTCACAGCAAAGCAAATATTTGGTCTCATGTTCATCAGGTACATCAAGGACCTAATCATCTGACGATACATCATGGAATCAATTGATTCTGATGAAGCATCACTCAATAGATTCAGATTCGATGCCATAAGTGTGGTTAATTCCTTGCAGTCCATCATCCCAAATCTCTTCAGAATCTCTACTGCATACTTCCCTTGTCCAAGGAATATTCCATCTATAGTCTGGCACACCTCCATACCTAGAAAATAATGCATCATTCCCAAGTCCTTCATTTTGAACTCGACAGCAAGATTTCTCTTCGTATCAACAATCAACCTATCCATACATGTCATAAACAGATCATATACATATAGTAGAAGCATCATTAGGTTGCCATATTCAACCTTGTAGTAAAGGTTGGAATCTGCTTTACTCTTGGTAAATCCCAAACTAGATAGAAAGTTGTCAATTATGTCGTACCATGTCCTGGGTGCCTGTTTCAAACCATACAAGGATTTCTTCAATTTTCACACATGATACTCCCTGTCATGTGTCTCAAAACCGAGTGGTTGCTCCACATACACTTCCTCTTCCACTACACCATTCAAGAAAGCAGTCTTGAAATCCGTTTGGTGTATCTTCCATTTCATTAGTGTAGACAAAGCAAGTACTGATTTGATGGAAGTGTATCTGGCTACAGGTGCAAAGGTTTCTTCATAGTCTATTCCTTCTTTATGTGAGAAACCACAAGCAACAAATCTTGCTTTATATTTCTCTATGCTACCGTCTATAGCATGCTTGATCTTATAGATCCATTTGGAAGTTACAACTAACTTCCCTTCTGGTCTTGGGACAACATCCCAAACATCATTCTTCATGATCGATTGATACTCTTTGATCATAGCATCCTTCCATTCTTTCTGTTTTTTCGCTTCTTCATTATTGGAAGGTTCTTTATTAATGAAATCACATAGTAAAGCTACATAACTGGAACATGATCTAGTCCTCTTTCTTTCTCTTAGATTCTCTTCCAGAACCCCATATATTTCTACACCTTGGATAATCTCTCGTACCCAAGAAGGTTTCCTCTTGTGAGGATTCTTCTCCTGTGGTGGATCTCCAGGTCTTTGTGGTTCTTCAAATTCTATATCTTCTTCTTGAGTTTCTTCGTTCATGATTGTATCATGAATTCTGGGAGCTTCTGCTTCTTCAGGTTCTTTAGCAGGTTTTTTTCTGGATTTGATGTAGGATGAATCTTCGTCAAATGTTACATCCCTGCCAATGTCAATCTTCTTGAACCCTGGGAAGTATATTCTGTAAGCTTTCAGAGTATCCCACAAATATACCCTTCTTTCCTGAAGGATCTAATTTTGTCCTCTTCTCTTTTGGAATGTGTATGTATACTGGATAGCCGAATATTCTGAGATGGCTGAATTTTGGTTTCTTGCTGGAGAAGACTTCTTTAGGAGTCTTTTTCTTGAGTACTCTATGTGGAGTACGGTTCTATACATACACTATTGTTCTGGATGCTTCTGCCCAAAGATGCATAGGAGGATCTTGATCATGAAGCATAGCTCTTGCAGCTTCCATGATAGTTCTATTCTTCCTTTCTGCAATCCCATTTTGTTGTGGATTATAAGGGGTGGACAACTCCCTCTTAATCCTTGACTCTTTACATAGTTCCTTGAACTCATTTGAAGTGAATTCTTTTCCATTGTCTGATCGAAAAGTATTGATATTCTTTTCAGTGTGGTTCTCGATCAAGGCTTTGAATTCCTTGAACTTGCTAAATACTTCATCTTTGTTCTTCATGAATTAAATCCATGTCTTCCTAGAAAAGTCATCAATAAAAAAAACATAGTACACATACCCGCTTAGTGAGCTTGATGACATTAGTCCACATACATCGGAGTGGATGATTTCCAAGATTCCTTTTGCTTTGCTTTCACTACTTGGAAATGTCTTCTTTGTGTTCTTTCCTTTCGCACATCCTTATTAATCTTACACATTGATCTAGGAACAAAGAATCAATCTCATCAAAGAATAATCAACAAATACTCATGAAATGGTGTTAATCGGAACCAGAATGGTTTCCTCTCTATATATTCAATAAACAATGAATAGTTACAATAACAATGTCAAGCAATAGCTTAACTCCATGAAGAATTCGAATACCTAAGGAGACAATTGAAATTCAGCGAGTGATTCTGGCTTAACTGACTCTTAGCCATTCAATCACACTCAGTTAACCACTTGACCAAAACCCTAATTGACTCACCAAACCCTAACTGAAGTCAGAGTGCAATAAATGACTGAATCTCAACTGAAGGAGATCAAACACATGTCATAGAAAGCCAACCATCAAGTGCTAGTGCTCCATGACTTCAATGAACCCTGATGAAGTTAACTGAAGCTGAAATGACCATTAAAAGTTGGTGGAGGCGCCATGTTGACTCCAGATCATTAAATAATAATAAATAATAATTAAATAATATATTTAATGAGAGGAGGCACCTTAACTGGCTGGTTGAACTGATTGTAACCACCAGTTAGCCATTAGGTGCATTAATATCACTCAGATCACCCTCGGAGTGCTCCAATTAGCCTCCTTGACTGTAGGAAGGCATGGGTGTGACTGGATGATGGAAATTAATGCTCCACTGATGTCAATTAATGTTAATTATACTTAGGATAGTGGTTTAACTAGGCCAATTTGACCAAAAAGAGTGTGTATGGTGGTAAATGTCTCCAACACTTCCCCTTAAGCTATACTCAGGAAGAGCTAGAAAACATAGATGCATAAAAATGCTAGGGCCTCGGCAACAAAGGCCATAGGTCACCCTGTACAATAAATTAACTACTTAATATAACCAAGGAAATGGGGAAAACCTCATGGGAAAAATAGCCCCCCTCAAATTAAGCAGTAAATCAAGAATTGGTTCTTCTATGCAGCAGCATCCTGAGACTGTGCATGTGAACCTCTGAATCCAAACTAAATGAATATGTCTAGAGGAATATTTCACTTTGGAAGAAGAACAATGCACTCAACTGAATCAGAAATATAAACAGCTGCATGGTGAAAACTGGACCCATGTAGAGCAATTGAAATCATCTGAAGAGAGAGAAAAGGTTCTTGAGGATTTGAACCATGTGTGAAACACTCAAGAAACTGATATGTTTCAGCCTTGAACAGAAAACCATGAGTGGTAAAATCAGCCCCAAATCTTAGGAGCAAGTGTCCAAGCGAATGCAGAATGTCTTCCTCTTTACTAGTTCTGTGAGGAGATGAGCATGTGACCAAAGGTAGAGAATCCATGGGACTCTGGAGAGAGAATGATTGAGCTCCATAATCTAATATAAATTCTGAAATAGCTAATGAATCACATAATAAAATATCAGCAACCTCATAAGAGGAAACTAACACCAAATCCCCAGCAACAAAATTGAAGAAGAAGCTACAAGCATGACTGAAAGCTCTTGGATTTTAAAATATGAACCAAATAATATCATATCAGAATGTAAATCAGATCTAAATAAGTTCACAACAGATCCAAAACTGTGAAATGAAATCAAATCCCCAGCAGCAGTTTCGAAGGAGACTTGCGGTACTTGTTTCTTCACACCGTTGACGAGAACAGCTACAAGCAGTATTGAAGGTTTATGAACCTGAAATTTTGAACCAATAAATATAAAATCAGATCCAAATAAGATCATATCATATCCAATAAGGTTCATATCAGATCCAAAATTATGGTCAACCGAGACTGTGGATGCACAGTTGTCTTTTTCTTCAAAATTCTGAATTTTGGTGCATGCAATCATGCAGGATTTTGCTGGAAGATCTAGATCATGGGGAGCGAATGTGTCAATCTTATAACCTGATATTTATTCCAAAATATCCAATTTTTTACATATTTTCACACCAACAGCAACATTAGCAGAAGAAAAATCGAATTTCTCTTCACTTTCGAAAGCAATTACTGGTAAATTTTGCATAGGATTCAAAGGAAAATCACCGGTGAATGTTTGCATGGAAGTGCAGCAGTATTTTTCTTCAATATCAGATATTAGAATGTCTTCTTCTGTTTCATAAATATGAGAAGATGAGATATCAGATATCTCATGAACTTCCGGAGCATCAGGATAAGGAGTCACTTCATGGAGACTTTCTTCAATTCGAATTGAATGTGTAGAAGATTCTGCTTCATCTTCATCTTGAACAACTTCATCAAAGAGAGTAGAGGCTGAGAATTTTGAGTAAATAACTCTTGTGGTGCTGGATGTTATCTCCAAAGTACTATTATGATCCTCATTGTGCTTGTCAAAGGTTTTGTACAATTTTGTCCAGACTTCCTTTGGGTATTCAACATAACTAATAATAAGGTAGTACAAGCTAGGAGAAAAGACATATTGCTCCAAAAGCTCTATCACCGTCATTTAGTTAGTAATTCTCATTCTCATAAGACTCTTTTCCAAGTCCAATAGACACCTCATAGAGACCTCATCTCTTCAAAGATGCAATCATCTTCAACTTCCATTCCGAATAGCTTGTGAATGGGGTGAGAAGAGGGATTGATGAGTCCATTCGAAGTTGTACCTGTTAAGACCTGCAAATCAAAACAAAAGAGGCACCTTAAGGTTGGAAAACCTGCACATTTTAGGATTTCATCACACCCAAGATAGTCAATCAAGCAAGCTTGATCAACAAGTTCTTTACTTGGGGTATTAAGTGGTAAGCCTTGGCTTCTGGTGCAGTGCTGGAATTTTGAGCTATTGCACACTTTTCATGGAGAAATATGTCAAAAAGCTTGTTTTTGAGAGATAGATCTTTGTCCCGCCATATGCTATGATACCATATTAATCTTGCACATTGAGCTAGGAACAAAGAATCAATCTCATCAAAGAATAATCAACAAATACTCATGAAATGGTGTTAATCGGAACCAGAATGGTTTCCTCTCTGTATATTCAATAAACAATGAATAGTTACAATAACAATGTCAAGCAATAGCTTAACTCCATGAAGAATTCAAATACCTAAGGAGACAATTCGAATTCAACGAGTGAGTCTGGCTTAACTGACTCTTAGCCATTCAATCACACTTAGTTAACCACTTGAACAAAACCCTAATTGACTCACCAAACCCTAACTGAAGTCAGAGTGCAATAAATGATTGAATCTCAATTAAAGGAGATCAAACACATGTCATAGCAAGCCAATCATCAAGTGCTAGTGCTCCATGAATTCAATGAACCCTGATGAAGTTAAATGAAGCTGAACTGGCCATCAGAAGTTGGTGGAGGTGCCCCGTTGACTCCAGATCATTAAATAATAATAAATAATCATTAAATAATATATTTAATGAGAGGAGGCACCTTAACTGACTGGTTGAACTGATTTTAACCACCAGTTATCCATTAGGTGCATTAATATCACTCAGATCACCCCCGGAGTGCTCCAGTTAGCCTCCTTGACTGTAGGAAGGCATGGGTGTGACTGGATGATGGCAATTAATGCTCCACTGATGTCAATTAATGTCAATTATACTTAGGATAGTGGTTTAACTAGGCCAATTTGACCAAAAAGAGTGTGTATGGTGGTAAATGTCTCCAACAATCCTTTGCAGACCCCTTCATGTTTTGCTTGAATTTCTGGAAGACCTTCAACAGCTTTGCTTGCAAGTGATAGTGCTCTGTAATGCACATGTGCAAGCCTTCTATGCCAAAGTTTATTTGGTTCTACTGAGTCATGAACCAAAGCTTATTCTGGTTGTCCCTTCATCTTGTATAGACCTCTTTCTTGTTCCCCAATCACTATTGCATCGTTAAAAGTCTTTCCCTTTGGCCACATAAGAAATTGGCCATCTACAAAAGAAACCCTCATTCCTTTTGCATCCAATGTAGATATGGAGAGGAGGTTATTCTTTAGTCCTGGAACAAATAATACACTCTTCATCTTCATAGACTTTCCAGAGTCTAATATATAGGAGGATTCACCACTACCTTTTATTGTATACTGGTAGTCATCACTAAGTTTCACCTTGTGAGGTGACTCATGTTTAGATAGATTCACAAATGATTCTTTGAATCCCGTCATATGCTTGGAAGCACCAATGTCTATGAGCCAATCATTGCTTCCATGTGAAACAATTCCCATAAGAGCGGAGATCAGCACATATTCTTCATCACTTGAAGAATCACTTTCTTGTCTGATTTTCTTTGATGAAGGTTCATCATCCTCTGCAGCATGAGCATGATGTCTTCTCTTGTTTTCCTTCTTATTCTTTAAGTTCCCTTTATTAGGGAAGAATTTGGATATGTGACCTTTCTCATCACATGTGTAACATCCAATGGTAGATAGATCTCTTTTAGGGTGTGAGATCTTACCTTTAGAGTGATGATGTTTCCTTTTGGTTCTCTTGGAGTGAACAGTGAGAGCTTGATCTTCATTTCCCATCTTTTCTTCTTGAGTTGCTATCCGAGCTTCTTCCTGAGAACATTCTTCCCATAGTCTGCTGAACTTGACTAACTTCTTTCTAGCACAGATCCCTTGAATGAAAGAGTCCCATGATCTAGGGAGACCATTCAAGGTGGTCATCACAATCTCTGCATTTTCCACTTCTTCATCAACTTCTTCGAGTTGTTCCTTGATCTAATATACCCTCGTAATGTAATACTGAATAGTCTCAGCATTCTAGATCTTTACATTCTTCAATTGGTTTCTCAGAGTCATCTTCCTTTTTATGTTCTTCCCTTCAAACAATTTGGTTAGGGCATCAAACATAGATTTAGGTGTCTTGAGGGAGGACACCTATGGTATGAGGTGATTCTTGATTGAATCAGCAATGATTCTCTTTGCCATAACCAACTTCTTCTTATGTAATTCCTTAGCCTCATCTCCCTCTGGAACTGGAACCTCCTCATTGATATAGGAGTCCAACTCATTTTCTTCCAAGACCAGGGAGATCCTATACTTCCAGGATCGAAAGTTATCAGCTCCCTCAAGATTTTCATCAAGCTTGGTATGATGAGACATCTTAAACTGAGAACCTCAAATGGAAATACAAAATATTTAGATCTTACCAGGTCAAGATGTCGGATTTGGATTTGGAGCTGAAATCCTGCAGTGCTGGTTCAGTAGCAAATTAGGGTTTTGCTTTTCTGGAGTTCTTTCCAACCAAATGCTTTGAATTTGATCCCTTACTTCAATTTTTGGGAGGAGATCAATCCAGGCCTGGGCTCACTGAAAATTTTCTCTTCTATGAAAAGCCCTAATTTTCGGCAGTAGTGTCGGGTCCAAAACTGAAAAACCTCAAAATTGGATTCTGCTTCGACAGAAAGATGCACCCTAAGGAGGAGATTTAATCCAACCCTCTTTTTCTGAAAATCTATGGAGGAAGATCCACTAATTAGGAAGCCCTAGTTCCTGCAGCTGCACATTGTCTTCTTCTCAGGTTAGCTCTAATACCATGTTAGAATTTCATCATTAAGCTAGCATAACATTAGGATCTTTAACTGAGAGAATAACAAGCACAACAATCAAACACATGAGACAATGAACATAGTGTTTATCCTCGGGGAAACCATAAATGGTGAAAACCCTGCAACTTCCTCAGAGATAGAATCAACACCAAAAGTAGAACCCAAAATAGTAAGTGATATCCCGAAAGCAGTAACCTTCTTTCTATCTAGCCCAAGTGTCTTCTCCTTCCTCAACTATGCGCTACAGTTGAGTGTGTATAAGATGTATGATAAATAGAGAGGCCAGCTCTCTATTTATACTAATTCCTGACTTGACTAAACCCTACTAGGGTCGACCTCACTAGGACAATCTAATAACCCTAGTTCCTCGGAACTGCGAGGACTTTAACCCTTAACCAATAGGAGGGTTACCCACAATGACTTGACATGACTTGTTTACATTATAAATCTTCTCGGTAGGAGCATCGGGGCATGACATGACTCAAGTACATCCTGGAATAAACATCCGGTTACAATATATAAGAAATACAAATGAAATACAATCCGAAGTGACATATACATCAACAGGCAGTAGGATGGATTTGCAAAACCCTAGTTATACTTGCAAATCCTTGTTAGGTTTTGGGGTTAATTGGGAAACCAAGACACATGGAAGATGAAGATCTCATCAATTACAAAGGATAGGATGGCATGTATAATTCTCAAAGCATATTTAGGTCCCATCAAGAAGTTATTGAATGTTGGAATACTTAAAATAATGGGAAGAGTTCAGTGGTAGCGCTCCCATAATTTTGGCCCATGACTTTCTCAATCAAGACAAATCCATTTGTGCAAACTTTGAAGTTGTGGGATGACAATAACCTAAAATGTTTGGGAAGCACACTTCCATATCATAGTGAATCACTAGTCATTAAGTTGGAGGATCATTTTTTAGAACTTTTATTCTATGGCTCAGATCATGGAAAATTTGAGACATAGGAAAATCAACAAATACATAATGTGTCTTTTCCACAAGAAAATCCCACCTTCTCGAAAATTCTTCCTAAAAATGAAGTTACTAGTATTATCCTTCATTGGGTTTCAAATATGAACACAATTGTGATGAAGTTAATTATTCATTAGTAGATCACTAGGACAAATTCTCTCCTCTTTATATAGAAGATTAATATCATGGCTCTAAAATCCCCTAGATTTAATTTCCTTAGCCATTTAAACACAAGAGTTTTTTATTGTTATTATAGGGGCAGGGGTCTCCAATTTAAACTGGATTTGTGAAGAGGGAACCCCATGTTCTATTTTTTAAACCAATGTTTTGGACTACAACATAATTGATTCCATCATCAGGGCAGATACTCAGAACAGGAGAAATCATTGAAGGATAAAGGGACCTTCTAAACCATAAATAGATGGTCGAGGAAGGTGAAGCAATTGAAACTGACTTATCCTTCCCCGTTCTTTTTTATTTTATTAATAAATGGTTTCCATGTATTACTTAAATTTAAACCATCATATTTATTTGAATTATTATTTTTTTTTCTATTTCTATAGCCTCTCTTATCCTCCTCTTGTTATAGTTGTCTTCCCTAGCAATAAGAGAATATTTTTCAATGAAAACATGATGAGAAGTACTATGATAATGCTCCACTAACACAGATTTGTTTGTTCATCCATATACAATATCAACAAAATATTCCTTAAGTCGGGTTGTCAAGGATTGCTCCTTTTCTCCAATATAAACTTTCCCACATGAACAAGGAACTTCATACACCCCTTTTTGTTGTATTTGTTCCAACGAGTCTTTAGCAGAATCAACAAACCTTTTGATAGAGTTTGAGGGATAAAATGTAATAGTGATGCCTCTTTTCTCCAAAATCTTAGCGATACTGTCAATGGTTCCTTTAATATAAGGAAAGGTAATTGTGGGAACCTTGAAATCGTTTTTGTGATGATTGGATTTATTGATTGTTTCGTTGATTTGTTTTTTATTGCAACCATTCTTCTAAAAACCCATTCCAAGGTGATCTAATTCATTATTGAGGTGATATGCATTTGATATTCTTTTTTCTCTCTTAGCAAGCATTCTAATGATGCCAACCTTGTGGGTAGGGTGATGGTGAGAATTTTCATGAAGATATCTATCTGTATGTGTGTCCTTTCTGCACACCTGGTATCCCAATTCACCATCTTCTTTCTTGGTGATAAGAACATATATAAATGCAATTTTACCATATTTTTCAATCTCAATAGTGAATTTTATATCTTGAGATAAACTATTAAGGTGAGAAAGGAAATCATGCAACTTATCTATCCAATGGTGCAATTTAGCAAAAATATCATCGACATACCTTTCCATTCATCCAAGGTAAAAGGGAAAGATTTGATGGCCTTCATTTGGAAATGCTCCATGTAAATGTTAACAATAACAGGAGACAAATGAGAACACATAGCAACCCCATGAATCTACTCATATATATTATGTTGATAAGAGAAATAAGTAGACTTCAAACACATTCTTACCAGTTTGGAAGTGTCGACATCCGTCATGTAATTTATGACATTAATGGCTTCCTGTATGGAAATTATTGTGTATAATGAGACAATATCAAATATCACCAAAATATATTCTTTATTTAACTTAATGTTCTTTACCCAATCAACAAAAAAAGTATAATTCCTGATGAAGGATGAAGTGTTTCCAGTGAGAGAGAGAAGCTTCTTCGCTAAGAAATTGGGAAGTAGATAGGTCAGAGATGCTATTGTATTCACAATAGGTCTTAGAGGTACTCTTTCTTTATGTATTTCGGTAATCTGTAGATCTGAGGTAGGGTAGTGTTCCTTGGAATCAACTTCTTCTTTGTGGAATCGTCCAAGGAAGAGATTTTTATGGTCTTAGATACATCCTTCATCACCTTTTTGCTTCGTTTGTTATCAATCATTCTATTTATTCCACATGCCAAGTGATCAAGCATTTTTTTGTGGTGATCACATTCGTCAAGAATAACAACAATGTTCCCTTTGTTTTCCTTCATGATCTGAATTGATTTATTCTTTTTAAGGTTTAAGAATGTTGTGCATTATTCCCTTCTTATGTTAGATGTTAGTGGCTTTGATTTCCTTAGCATGACGACACAATCATGTCATATTTCTTTGGCACAATCCGACCTTAGGTTCTTGATGGAAGATTCAATATTACAAATCATATCTTCAAACATAATATTTTTTTTCATACTCCCAAACTTTCAAATAGGAATGCTTTGATAGAACTTGGCATAACGTTTTGAATAGAATTTTGTGTGTGGAGGAAACATGATAGTTTTTTAGTTGATGTGAAAACATATCCCTCTAAGAGACATGCATATCCATCCAATATCTGAGCTCTTAAAATGGGACCATGAATGGACACTAAAAAAGAGGTTCCTTTATGTTTCTTTTTCTTCTTTATAGAGAATGCATATAAATGGACCTTGGATCCCATGTTTATAAATATTGTTTATTGGGTATTCATTAATCACCCAAATCCTAGTCAAAAGTGTGATTTTAGGAAGTCCATCCTTATTGCATATATATACCTCCACATTTTAGATTGAGGACGAGGAAGGATTCTACTTGAACCTAACTACTCTGCTTAACTAGATAGCTTCATGAAACTCCCCGTCCATGAGTGTATATGTATTTGTGATCAAATAAAGTTCGTCCCTTAAGATAATAAAGAATAACATAGACTAGAGGCATGTATTAAATGGGAGGACCAATTGGTTTACATATGATCCAATGCGACCCATCTCCAAGCCACTATGAAATCCCAACGTCTGAGTTTTGATTCAAATACCCTCCATGTAAGTGAAAAGATCCATAAAGTATTGGTGTTTTATGATGGGAGGATTACCTATTATCCCATCATCCTATACATTTATTAATTTACCATTTCTTGGAATCAAAGTGATTTGGGATGTTGAATAACAAGACTACTTTATATGTATAATTTCCAAATTTGTGATCCCATTTCTTGCAATCAAAGTGATTTGGGATTTTGAATAACAAGACTACTTTATATGTATAGTTTCCAAATTTGTGATCCATTTTTATCCTCCAAAGAATTATCTAGACACATTTTCCTCCCTTTGAAATAATTTTTAATAAGATGTCAGAAAACCTTAGTGCATAAGGAATAATTAATGAGTTCATGGTCTTTGATCCCAATCCCACCATGATATTTTGACATCTTGACTATGTTCTAATTAATGAGGTGGAACTTCTTCCCATTTCTTCTCTCACATTGCCAAATAAACTTGTAGATTTATTTTGCAATATACTATAATATGTTAACCGCAACCAATATACTATAATATGTTAACCGCAACCAATATTGTAGGTCATTGAAAAATAGGGAGGGGTGAGAGAATAGGATTGATGAGCATAATGAGGCCGCATATTGAGTTCAATCAATGGGTGTCCTATTGTTGTTTTTTAAAGTTGATTTTCCCAATAACCCCTTGCCAATTTGTTATTGCATTGCTTCCTAGAGAAATGAGCATCCCGAGATATTTGAATGAAGTCCATTCTGTAGTCCCATGGAATCCTAAAATCATGAATGAATTCCATCTTGTAGTCCCATGGAATCCTAAAATCATGATTATTTCTTGGAGTTGCATGGAATTTATATTCCATCCATAATTATGGATTTTCGCATAGTTGAATTCCCCATGGTAACATTTAGAAAATCATGTAGAACATATTTAAATATTTTTTAGATTACAGCTGAATCTCCTCCTACCTAAGTAAAGTGATGTTAGTGAATTATGAATTATTTATCCTAAGTTACTTCTAAGTTACTTCCCTAGTAAAGGTGATTCCAAGTAATCATCCTCTGAATTTTTATGATTATAAGTTCCTACTCAAGTAATTTTTCATGATGATGTATAAGAGACGAGAGAGGGGATAGAGGAGATAGACTTACCTTAAACTCCTGTTTCTTTTGAAAAAACTAGATGGCCTCCTATTTATTAAGGGACTTATCCAAGGAGAACTAAGGTAGAATTTGATCCACATAAGAAAAAAACCATAACACCTAAATTTTCATAAAGTATAAAAAATAAATAATGTTACTGAGGAAAAGGTGTTGGCCATGCCCATCTTGATAATCATTCATTTTTCCTTACTTGTTTTGCTAGAATGAATGGCCTTTTTGACTTGGAATAATGTTGTTTATTATTTTCCACTTCTACATAAATCCACCACTTCTACATAAATCCACCTTGGTTCTCATAAATGATATTGGAGAGGGTCTTTAAAAAAACAATATTATCCATGATCTTAGTTAATATTTTGTAGGAAAATTTGCATAAAGATATTAGCTGGAATCTTTGTAGGAAAATTTGCATAAAGATATTAGGTGAAAATTTGCATAAAGATAAAGATATTAGATATTAGGTGGAATCTTGGACTTACTTCTTTCGTTAGTTGGTGCAATCTCAATTTTAACTTGTGTATGATGGAGTGTGCATTTTAAATTTGCCTTTTTAATGTGGTATTAAAATATATCAAAATGAATACAGAATCCATTTGGCCTTGAATCTTTATCGAGCATCAACCCCGAGATAACCTTGAAAATTTTATTTCTCTCCTATTTCTTTGTTGAGGTCCTATTGTCTTATTCATAAATAAACGTGGGAATATGCTCTACCATGGACTAGCAAGCCGTGTTGGGATCGGCAACCTCTTCCTCTATGTAAGACTTTTTAAAATGTTATTTGGCTACCTCCTTGATTGCATCAAAATATTTCAATATGGTTCAATCCCCTCGGGTTATTTACTTAACATTATTTTTTTTATATAATTTTTGTCACTTACCTTCAAACTTAACATTATTTTTTTTTATATAATTTTTGTCACTTACCTTCTGTAGCCTCCTTGATTGCATCAAAATATTTCAATATGGTTCAATCCCCTCAGGTTACTTACTTAACATTAATTTTTTTTATATAATTTTTGTCACTTACTTTCAAGCTTAACATTTTTTTTTATATAATTTTTGTCACTTACCTTCAAGTAGAGACTACATTATTTTAGCTTTCACATTTATTCTTCAACATGATTTTCCTTATGATTTTTCTAGCACAAATCATGCTCGTTTGCTTGAGATTGCACTTGATCAACTCATATATTTATAGACATCGATGAAAGTAATCCATGCATGTGTCTAAAATATTATTCTCTTGATGACATTGATTACATGAGAGTTTGGACTGTGCCTTGACTATTCTCTTTATATCCCTTACCTTTTCCTCCAAATGTATATTTAGGAGATGAACACGTTGCTTCCACTCTACTGTTATTATTTCCATAGTTGTTGGGTTTTGAAGCTAGAGTAGGAAAAACCTTAATAGAAGATGCCCAAATTTTTAAGCATGGAAAAAGGAAAACACAATAAGTTTGTGATATGAAATCCTTGAAGGAATGATCCTAGAAGTGATAATTTGGTTGGTGGAAAACAAATCGCTTTCAAGAAAGTGGTGAGTTCTAGATTATATGTAAATTGGGATGTTATCTCTTCCTTTGTTTCTTTTGTTAGTTTTTTTCATATCTTTTTAGGTTTCCACTCCTCCTCCACCTCTTCATCCTTATTATCATGCTCATTGAAATGTTTCATTTATTTTCTAGTTTGAACCCCTTAGGGAAGTGACTGAGAGTTTGAAGGGGGATGGTGTTAACACCGAAAAATTGTTCACCTAGCTCTCCATGGTCCAAACCATAATTATACACTATAATCCCACCATTATATTCTCCATTTTCACTTTCACAACTAAAATTCTACCAAATATGGTCCAAAACATTATTATTCATTCCCCCATAAATGAAGGGAAGTTGAGCATTTATTGTGACTTATCCCCACTCTCTCCAAAAAGGACCAAAAAACCCTAAAATAAGTTTGGTTAAAAACCATGGACAAATACCATCCACAATAAAATACCATGGGTCAAAAAATCTTGAATCATCCTATAAATACATTGTGAAGGTCTCTCCACAAACATTAGGATTTTGGATTACATTACATGACATTCCCTTTCACCATTATTCCAACATTTCTCCATATCCTTCCCACAGTGTATGTTCATCTTGCTCCATACCCATTTGGATCCATTTTCTCCTATTTGAAAACCATCAGTGGAGACATCTAGAGAACCAAATCATGGAGCCAACAGAGCATTTCCTCAGACGGTTACAGTGGCCCACATTGCATAAAGGTATGATTGTTTTTGTTTTTATTAGTTAGTAGAATATATTAGAATAATAAAAAATATTGTTATTGTTGTTATCGTTTATTATTTCAAGTCAAATTTGAGAGATCCTTGCACCGTGAACTCTACCCTATGATTTGGTTGATCTAGGGTAGGTGCTTTTGCATGTGGTAGTGGAGAAATCCTCACTACAATTTTGGTGACTCCACTCAGTTGATCCTTTTGGATATTTGTTTTTGTAGTTGTTTCTACTGGCTTGTTATACATGGGTTCCTTCAGCCGTCAAATATCTAACCCCCCTACGGTAGATCTGAGCCAGTCTTGCCTCAGTTTCTGCCCTCAGCCCAAACTGACTATTTTTTCTTCCAAAATCCTCACTTACGGTTGGATCACACTTATCCAACAAAACATTGCGACCAAGTCGCACCTTTTTGCACGATAAGCGCAACCTAGGTAAGACCTTTTTGCATGACAAGAGCGACCTGGGTCGCACCTTATTCCCCAATAAGTGTGACATGGATCAAAACTCGAGATCACACTTGCCCCGGCTCCCAGAGCGACCCCGATTGCTATTGTGCTTTGTTTTGTGCGACTTGTCACACATAAACCTCTATTTTGTGTGACCTGAGTCTATCCTCTGATTTTATGTCCCAATCACAACTGTTTAAAAGTTTTGTGCAACCCCGATCACACTTGTTCCGCTAACAAGTGAAACTTGTAGTTTTCCAGTCCTTTTCAGTGTTTGAGCCCCTTTTTCCAGACCCCTTGTCTGATCCCTACCCTTTCCTCACCTGTTTATTTCTAGATCTAATCTCTTATAGCCCCCTAGTTTGTTTTGTGGTCCTATTCACCTTGTATGCGAGCCCCCTTAGTCGATCTTGGTATTTGAGGCTCGCTATATGTTTCCTACAACTTGGAAAGTTACTTATGTGCTCATTTACTGGTGTAATTTTTATTTTCTGGAATAAATAGTTAATTTGCATGATATTTATTCTCATTTACTATTATTTATCTTCATTTGTGTCTCGACTATGAGATCTCTGGGTTTATACACATCACTTGTACACATCTCATACCATAAAGTAAAATGCTTCATTCATGTTCCCAAGCTATCCTAAAAATTAAATTAAATCAACCAACCGTTGTAACCTCATTTGAGGACCAAAACAATATTATAGTTAACTTAGGACATTGGGGATAGGCATCCAAATAACACCAATGTGTCACTTACATTTGAGACATAGTTGTAGTCCATTAGGCTACAAAAATCTTCTTGTACTTTTTGAGGGGATTTGATCTTGTAGCTAGGAGTTTTATTGCACTTATACCTATTGGTTTATCCCACAATACTGAGAGTCGGGGTGAATCAATATTGTAGGTTTTTACTTTAAATAAACAATCAGAACAAATTTTTTATCATGGAAACCTCAAAAGAGAAAACCACCAACACAAACTCATTAATAACATGAATTTACAAAATTGTTTATCTACTGCAACTGAAAGGATGTAGATACACCCTATATTTTTTTGTGCAACTACATACAAGGATGCTACAACACCCTATTCTCCAGCTACGAATGGAAGGAGGCTTCTACCCCCTGTAGACCTGTGGCCTTCCCTAGCACCACCCTGCCACCCTCAACTGATTTTCTCAGTCTTTTAGAATAGCTGAAAAACTATCCACCTTGGACTCTATCAAACTTACTAACAAATACACTTAATTCTTTACACATTCATTTATTTAAATACCCTATACCTATTTCGTATCAACCATCTCTCCATAGCTACGTTCTTTCATTTTGGATCGTCACTATTTATTTTTAGACACAACCCATCATCATTTACTCATTCAACTGTAGCATCACTTCAGCAAAGGAAACATTTCATTCCTACCACAGCTCAAAATTCAATTTCACATCCATGTTTATCTTTTTCTGGTGCATCCGTAATCTTCTTCACTAGATACAATCTAGACAGTTGATCTTCTCTACCGATTTCTTTCTAAATGATATTTCCCCACCAATTCTTTGTTTCATCAATTTCCCACCTTTGATTTTCATCGGGATTTCCCTTGAGCATCGATCTCCAGATTGTGGGATGCAGGATGTAACATTTCCCAAAATCGTATCTAAACTTTCCGCAAACTTCTCTCTACAACAACAATTCCGCACCGTTGATCTTTTGCAATTGTTTTCCTAGCCGTCGATTTCCAAAATACAGGATGCAGATTGCGAGTTCATGGAATCTTTAAACGCAATTCCCTTTCTGCATTTTCCATCCTCATCGTCAATATCTTTTGGAAAAACTAATCTCAGTCATCCGATCTTTATCTTTCGAATAACTTTCTATTTTCCACCTGACTATCAAAATTAATCCTTAACCATCAGATCTAGTGTAGGACTAATATAAGCCATCCGATATTGATCTTTTGCGAAACTTCATCCTCTCGCCTATCTTTTGTGGAACTGATCCTCAGTCGTTGGATCTTGTGTAAGATGCTTCCTGACCATCGATTTTAGATCGAATTCAGATATCACCATGAATTTGTGGAAATCCTCTATGACAATTCTTTCAGCAACAACATTGGATGTTCGATCTTTAGTCGTTGAACATGATATATGGTTATTCATTTGTCATTCACCTTGCAACCTGCAACTTGTAACAGGATTATTCCTTTTTTATTCTGGATACTTGCAACCTTCATATTGCCACCATATCCAATGATTATTCCTTTGTCATTCATGAACACCTTTGACATCAATGACAACTATGTACTCAACAATATCCCCCTTTGGCATTGATGGAAACCTCTAAATATTCTCCCCCTTGACAACAATGACAAAGGAACCTTTCTGTCTAACAACTGTCCCTATCAGCATTTCTCCCCCTAAGATTGAGCTTTCTCCTCTTAGTAATTTTGTAATGGAACTACTCCCATTTTCTATCTAAGACACTCAAAGGATTCCTTAGGTAGTGGTTTGGTGAAAATGTCAGCAATCTATTCTTTTGCGTCAATGTATTCTAATTTGAGAGCTTTTTGCAATACATGTTCTCTTAGAAAGTGATACTTGATTGGTATATGCTTTGTCTTAGAATGCATGATAGTATTTTTAGGCATATTTATAGCACTAGTGTTATCACAGTTGATCACTATTGGATGTTCATATTTTACAAGTAGATCTTCTAGGGTTTGTTTCATCCAAATAACCTGAGTGCAGCATGATGCGGAAGAAATATATTCTTCTTCTACTATAGAGAGTGAAATGGAGGATTGTTTTTTACTTGACCATGATACTAGACAATTTTCCAGAAAGAATGTTGCTTCTCTAGTACTTTTCTGATCATCAACAATTCCTACCCAATCTGCATCAGTAAACACTTTCAAGGTAAAGCCTTGTCATTTTGGATACCATAAGCCATACTCCATGGTAGTTTTTAGATATCTAAAAATTATTTTTACTAGTGTTACATGTGTTTCTTTGGGATCTAACTGGAATCTAGCCACCAATCCAATAGCTTGCATCAAATCTGGTCTTGTGGCTGTCACATATAGTAGACTGCCAATCATGGATATAAACATGGTATGATCTACATCCAGAGATTCATCATCCTTACTTAACTTGCAACCAATGACCATAGGAGTACAAACAGGTTTGGAACCTTCCATTTTAAACTTTTTCAACATATCTTTGATGTACTTAGTTTTAGAGATGAAAATTCCTTCGTCTGTTTGGTAGACTTGTAATCCCAAGAAGAATGTCAATTCACCCAACATTGACATTTCAAATTCTTTCTTCATTTCAGAGGAAAAGTCTACTCTTAGTATTTCAATATTTCTTCCAAAATTGATATCATCCACATAGATGACAACAATGATCATATTTTTATCTTCGAATTTTAGGTAAAGATCACTTTTAGTGACTCCTGTTTTAAAACCTTGTCGTTTCAAGTAACTATCTAGTCTTGAAAACCATGCTCTTGGATCTTGTTTGAGACCATAGAGTGCCTTTTTTAGTTTCCAGACATAATCTTTGTTTTTATATAGGAGAAACCCTTTAGGTTGTTTAATATACACTTCTTCTTCTAGTTTTCTATTCAAAAATGCAGACTTAACACCCATTTGATATACTTTAAAGTTTTTATGACATGACAGTGCTAAAAACATTCTGATTGCTTCAATTTGGGATACATGAGCATAAGTTTCTTCAAAATAAATACCTTCCACTTGGGCATACCCCTTACAAACTAATCTTTCTTTGTTCCTTATTACTTGTCCATCTTGATTGAACTTGTTTTTGAAAATCCATTCAGTTCCTACAATCTTCTTATCTTTAGGTCTTGGGACAAGTTCCCAGGTCTCATTTTTCTCAATCTAATCTAGTTCTTCATTCATGGCTTTGACCCATTCATCACTTTTGCTGGATTCTATAAATTTATTAGGTTCTACTATCAAAACTAGGGCTTGTTCCACATCTGGTAGTTGTCTTCTTGTTTTGACTCTGGCATTTTTATCACCCATGATCTGTGACTCTGGATGATCCTTTTGTACCCTCCTAGAAGGCATTTTAGTGTCAGTTCTAGGGAAGTCTTCATCATATTCTTGTGTATATTCCTTCTCTTTATCTTCTTCTTCATTATGAATTCTCTCGTCCTTTTGCAAGTCTTTTATTTCATCATTAGATGTATTTTCAATACTATCAAGATTTTTATCTTTCCTTGGTTTTATATCATCTACTTTTACATCAGCACTTTCTACAATTTTATGTAAACTTATATTGTAACACCTATATTCCTTTTTGGTGGATGAGTATCCAAAAAATATTCCTTCATCAGTCCTGGACTCAAGCTTTCCAAGGTCATCCTCATTTCTTTTGATGTAACAATTACTATCAAACACTTTAAAATATTTGACTAAGGATGGTCTTCCATAACAAAATTTGTATGGGGTCTTATCCTTATTCACTCTAATCTGTCCTCTGTTAAGTATGTAGACAGCTGTGTATACATCTTCTCTCCAAAATAAATCTCATAGTTTTGCTTCATTTAGCATAGTTCTGGAAGCTTCTTGGATTGTTATGTTTTCCTTTCAACAACCCCATTCCATTGAGGAGTTTTTGCAGCTGAAAATTATCTCTTAGTTCCATGACCTTCATAGAACTCATTGAATTCATTTGAGGTAAATTCTCCCCCATTATATGATCTAAGCCACTTGATTTTCATACCTGACTCATTTTAGCGATTGCCTTGAATATTTTAAAATTTTCAAAAGCTTTTGATTTTTATTTGAGGAATGCCACCCATGTCATCCTTGTGTAATCATCAATGAGCTACATGAAATAGTGATCTCCTTGCAAGATTTTATTTCTGGTCAGTCCACAAAGGCCTGTGTGTAATATTTCCAGAGGGTGTGAGGTCATATGTTCTTTTATTTTAAAACTGGCTTTGGTTTGCTTCCCATGTTGACAATGTTTACATACAGAGTTTATAGGAACTACAATTTTTGGTAGATCTCTTACAACTTCCTTTGTGCTTATTTTGGCAAGATTTTCAAAATTTAAATGTGCCAACCTTCTGTACCATAACCAACTTTCATCTACCATACTTAAGTAGCTTTGGTTTTCATTTTCCAAAATGTATACATTGTTTGTATTTCTCATAGCAATGCCAATTACCTTTCCTGATTTCTTATTCTTGATTTGACATTTTTCTGAGTCAAATATGTAAATGTGTCCTTGGTCACATGTTTGACTTACACTTGGAAGATTAGTCTTGAGGATTTCAACTAGAAAAAAAATTTCTTCTTTGATCTTGTTGTTGACAACAACTATTCCTTTGCCGATTACTTTGGAGGAAAAACTGTCTCCAAAAGTGACTTTTGCATTTTTATATTTTAAGGTTATGAATTTTCTCGGGTCACCGATCACGTGTTTTGAACAACCACTATCCAAGTGCCATAATTTTTGTCTTTCAGTTGCACATAAAGCAATCATGGAACTCTCATGTTCTTCCTTTTCTCTCCAATACTTCTTTTGTTCGGTGTTTTGAGATTTGATTGCAACAATATTTGGCATAGGAGTCTTCAGTTTACAGTCTCCTACCATATGTCCATGGTTATTACACTTATAACATTCTATGTCATATTTTTGGATTAGTGTAAACAAGTTCTTATTTCCCTTCGACTTGTTACTTAATGACTTCTTCTTGTATTCAGAAACCTTTCTTTCAGTTCTGCAATTTAAGGCTTTATGACCAAAATTGTTATAGGAATAGCATTGAACTAAAAAATATTTATAGATACCTATTTGGTCTCTTGGGAGCTATATTATTTCTATTTTTATCTTGATAAATTAATCCTTCTTTCTTGATTTCTTCCCTTTTAGCTGAAGACTTTAGTGCTTCAGCATAGTTTTTCTTACTTCGTTCTTGATTGGTGATAGGAAAATTTTTTGGCTTCTTCTTCTTCTTTTTAAAAAACCCCAAACCAAACTTATCACTTGATGGTATTTGGCTACTCAAAAAGTCATCTAGAATCCTTGAGCTATTCTCAAATTTTGTTTTGATAGATTCTTCATCAAGCTTTCTCTTGAATTGCATGATTTCTTCTACAATATTTTCAGAATCCTGTATTTTTCTTTTGAGCTGTAGGCTTAGGTCCTCCTCAACCTTTTTTGCATCTAGAAGTTGAGATTCCAACTAACTGGTGATAATATTTGATAGTGTTATCACTCCAGGAAACTCCTCTAGGTTGTAGCTCGAGGATGCCTGGTAACTTACAATGTTTTTGGGGTTTTCTGATATGGATCAAGTTAATTGAACTATATAACCTTTCTACTCTCAAGGCATGCATAAAAATCACTCACTTACAAGGCTTTTAGTTACACTTGCTCAGAAGTTCGACAATAAGGTGCAGGGATGGAGAACTCACCAGGCTGGCAGACTTACATACAAAACACATGCATATAAATGGCTAAATCCTGATGAGGATGGTATTTATAAATCAAATCGCACTAACAAACCAATAGGATGACAGCTATTTAGCTTTTTAATCAATCTAAAAATGACCTAAATACACATTCAGGCATAAATATAGTAAAGAAAGAGATGATGGCTAAACAAATCACAAAAAAAGAACTTATATCATGAATAAGTAAAATGAGAAGTGTGAAAGCATTATAGGCTTATAAATCCCCAAAGTTGAACCTTTATTATAAAATCGATCTTAGGCTTTATAGGCTTCTACAAAAAGTATAGATCCCAAAACTTTGATCTTTTTTCACAAAAATACTCAAAAGTGGTAGTTTTTTCAAATTAGGGTTTCAAACCCTACCAAACTATTTGTCTAATTATGACAAATATCTAGTTCACTAAGTGAACATTAAATAATTGAAGTAGTTTCTAGTGTTCACTGTTGCTGGTTCACTGTAAATTCTCCGCCAAAAGCCAGTGTTTCGGCAGTTAACTGACATGATATTTCTTGCTTAATCCGTTGAAATTTTCTACCCTGTCTCCACGGTCAGCGATCGGAAGCTCTAACTTGAACGATTGGAACCTCAAAATTGAATGTGACCGCAGTGTCGATGATTTAAACCACTACTTGCATGACAGTTAAGTGTCGGTGATCGGAACTCCAAACCACTAAAACATCAGAACCTCAAGACTGAATGCTACCGCAGTGTTGACATTTCAAACCACTGACATCACGATCGATGATCGGAAGATCTAGCCACTAAGGATCAGAGCTTTACATATAAACGTTGTCATAGTGTCGGCATTTCAAACCACTAACGTTGCGATTGGTGATCAGAGGATCTAGCCACTAACCCATCGGAGCTTTAAACCTGAATGCTATTGCAGTGTCAATGTTTTAAACCACTAACATCACGATCGGAGGCTCTAGCCACCAACCCATTGGAGCTTTAAACTTGAATACTGCCACAGTGTCAACGTTTCAAGCCACTAACATCGCGATCGGCAATCGGAAGCTGTAGCCACTAAGGATCGGGGCTTTACACCTAAATGTTGTAGCAGTGTCGGTGTCTCAAAATACTAGTCGTGATCGATGATCATAAGCTCTAGCCACTAACCCATTGGATCTTTAAACCTGAGTGCTACCGCAGTGTCAACGATTCAAACCACTAACTTTTGAAGCATCGACGATAGGAAATACTAACCACTAATCTATCGGCAATCAGAAGCTCTATCCACTAATCCATCGGAGCTTTAAACCACTAATTGTCAATGATCAAAACCCCAAGATTGAATATGTCGGTGCTTTAAACTGCAAGTTTTTCGTAGTGTCGGTGTATAAAGGACTAAACCTCTGAAATGTTGGCGTCATAGAGGATTAAACTTCTGACCTACTGTCAAAAATGTTCTTTTGGTGGTCAGTGTATATGTTGCACTCCTTCTTAATTTGTCGAAGAAAACCCTTTTCAATGGCTAATGAGATGTTCTGAGCCTCTCCTAAGCCACTGAAAGCTACAACTTGTGAAATTTTTACCCAAATAAAAAACAGAGGCTTTCAAACTTGTTAGTGATATTCATATCCTTCATTGCATGAGTTAAATTCTTCATACTATCAAAATAAATTATTTTGGGAGATAACATCTGGCTCCTACTTGGGGATGATAACCTCCCAGTGAGGTCCCAAGAACCCTAGACCAAAATTCCCTTCCTGAAAAAGAATAATTGAAGCTATCTTCTAGTGCTCCATTGGGCACATAGTTTATTCTGAAAGCAAAACAACCTACTATCTACTAATTTACAATAATAAGGCCTCAGAGCCTCAAATAAAATAGATTTTCAAGAACCGCCCATTCACTGGATCATCAAATACCTCTTCACCTTCTAGATTTTGCAATTTGAAGGTGTTATTCTCATATACCTGGTCTATAACAAAAGGGCCAATCAACAAAGAGTCAATTTTTTTGTGTTTTCCCTTGTCTTGTCTGACAGCATCCCACTTGATGTAATGTCCCTGGTTTTGACCCCGTTTGCATGATGTATATATTGTAATTAATCGTGGTGAGGAGCTCAAGGCAAAAGCCCCACCATCGATTTGGTTGTGTATGTTTCGGAAATAGGGATAATTGTCGATGGTATGTCGTGCTATAAGGCACATTATAATTTGGCATCATGTAAACACGCACATCAATTAAAATCAACCACAACCAGCTATGGCAGTGCAACGTTGAATGAAAAGGGCATGGTTCCAAAGGATAAGGGGTTGGGGATGTCAACCTTGGTTTATGGGGGAAAAACCCATGTGTTTTACCACCTTTGTTGTTTGTCACCTTTTTGTCTCACTCAACCTTGTCAACCTCTTTAATGCTTCAGCTAGTGGTTGAGGAGTTATGGCTGAGTGGTTGAGGGCATTAATTGATGGAGAAAAACGTGGGTAAGGAGGCAAGCCATTCCTCCATCTTCTCCACGACTCCATTCTCCCCATGGTCAGTTGCTCTCACGCTTGGTTAGTTCTTCCTCATGCGCAGGCTGGGATTGTGCGTTTTGTTCCTCCTCGCTCACTGGTCGCGGCTCTTCCTTGGTTGGTGCACGCAGCAAGAAGGTAGAACGGCCTCAAGGGCTTGAATTCTCCTGGTATGTGTCCAGACCGTGGTTTTTAATCCACGATTTCTGCTTGTTGTTGATTTTCACCCACGAATTGGGTTGCTGTCTTTCTTCCATGACTGTTGGATGCTGCTGAGTCATTTTCATGTTGTGAGCCGTGCTCTCTGCCTGTGTTTTGGGGCTGTGTCTTCCCCATGTGTTTTGCTGGCTGTGGGTTCCAATTTCGTTTTGGACCACTGGAGATTGCCAATCCGTTGGATGTGTTTTCCTCTGTCCACGCTAAGAGCTGGCCTCTCCTCTGTTCATGGGCTGTGTGATGTTGCCCAGCCGTTCCATTAAGGAATTGTGAGTGCTGTTGGCTAAATTTCCCGGTTTGGAATCGTGGAATGCCGTTATCTTTTCATTGTGTGTTGTGGCTGCTGAGGTACCCCGTTTTGGGTTGTAGCTGAGTTGTTTTGGCCACGTTAGGGCCAAAACCAACTCTGAGTTGCCTTGTAGACTTGAGCTGTGCACATCTTTCGTTTGGGGGCTGTCCTCTGTTGTTTATGAATTCTTCACAGAGCTGTGAAGGGATTGTTTGGCTGCTGGTATGCAGTGGTTGAACCTTGGACTGTGTTGTCTTGGCTTGTCCGCTGAAAGCCTGTGAAACCCAGCAGTGTTGGTTGGGCTGTTATGTGTCCCCTTGGCTATGTATAAGCCTACAATTTGACCCTTATTCCAGAGGAATCATGCCCAGCTCGGGGGTGGCAGCGTTGCTGAGAGATTGATGAGCAAGCTAGCCTATTGGTTGGGTGGAACATTGCAGCGACGTAGCTGGTTGCGGATGGATTCTTCGTTGAAAGATAAGTACTGCTATTTACTACATCTCCGTAAATTATATTGATTGTAAATGCTGGAATGTATTTGTGTTGCTTCCGCTGTATGATTGAAGAGTTTTGCATCTGTGTATGCTTGTAAATTTTATGTCCAGCATTGATATCCTCTATTTTATGTTCATGGGCGATTTTCCCGGTTGTGTTGATGTGTTCATCGCATCCTCTTCGCCGGGTGAGGGACGGGGACGTGATAGAGTGGTATCAGAGCTCCATGGTTGCAACAATGGGCCTCTATGGGCCAAGAAGGTGCAGTGACAGAAGGTAGAATTACCTTCTCTGTTTAGCAGAGCAGCAAAAATTTTGAGAAAATTTGGCTAAGTGTGAGCAGTCGGACCCCAGGAGGAAGTGGAATTCCACCGTTGCGGATGAGCTGGAGAAGTTTCTATTCATCGTTGCGGAAGGTTTCATGATCTTCCCATCTGCAATTGCGGATGAATTGGTAAATTCCCCCGACCGACGTTGCGGGCGGCGAAGTGATCTATGTCCGACGTAAGAATCATCCAAATTCCGATGCAGAGAGTGTTCCGACAGCCGACGCGCGAAAAGAAAGCTCGAAATTTTGCCTAAGTATTGGAACAGTCAGAAGGTTTCATGAAGTCCCTGTTCGCTGTTGCGGAGGGAATGGAAAAGTTAACGTCCGCCGTTGCGGACAAGTGGGTGAAGTTTCCCGTCCGACTGTTGCGGACGAGTTCACAGAGTTAACCTCCGACCGTTGCAGAGGGCGGAGCAATCTCGCATACCACTTGAGATCCGTCCGATAGCCAACGCCGCAGAAAAAATTTTGAAAATCCGGCTAAGTATGGAACGGTCGGGCCATTGGAGGAAGTAAAATTCCGCCGTTGCGGAAGGATTGGTAAAGTCTCCGGTCCGCCATTGCGGACGGCTAAGTAATCCCGCGTCCGATCCGAGAGTCCGCCGACGTCCGACGAGCCGACGAAGCGGGCGTTCGCTGTTGCGGACGAGTTGGTGGAGTTTTTCGTCCGCCGTTGCGGCTACAGAAAGGTTTCGGTCGTCGATTCTACAGAAAAAGGAAGGGTCTGGGCGAGCCGCCGTTGTGGAAGTGAAAGACATCCGACTTCCGATCCAAGAGTCAGCCGACGCCCAATGTGGAAAGTTCGTCCAAGGAAGAGCGGACGTCGGAAGGGTTGGAACTTCCAGGGAGCCACCGTTGCAGAAGGATAGAGTTTCCGAGGAGCCAATTCTGCGGAAGACAGAATGGTCCGGGAGCCGATTCGGCAGAGGAGAGAATGGGAAAGGAGCCGACCTTGACCCCCATCGTCCCTTGAGACAATCGTTCTTGTGAGAAGGAAAATCCTGTGTTTTGGGCAAGAGTTCGAATCAGAGGGATTTCACAAAGGACAAAAGGGATGCCAAAAATGCAGCTGCCAAAATGGCTCTGAGATCATTGGAAGAATGTGAAAATTCTACTTTGCAGTGGTGTAATGAAAATACAAAGGTTGCTGAAAGTCTTCATTCTTGGAAGTGGTGTGGTTTTCACATCCGAGGTCGGAATGACGTGTGTGAATAGGTGTTGGAAAGCTTATCCAGCAAGGAACGAGGATAGGTGACCAGAATCTGAGCATGAAGCAGAAAAGTGCTAAGGATGGCCGTTGTTATCAAATGGACAAGGCTGGATAGTTGCATGCCCAGGGGCAGCAAGGACTATGAATCCAACCAGCTGCTGTGTGGAAAAGGAATTCCATGAGAAGATGAGGGGTTTGAAAGGGAAGTTTTCATTAGACCCTGTCTTTCTAATTATAACTACATTTCCTAAGTATATAGCTGAAATGTAGGAGAATATGTATTACATGCATAGGATATTGCATGTTGGTAAGAACATTGGAAATTTTATATATTATAATGTACCACTAATGATGATCATTGCTTTGATGTTGGAATTAGTGGAAACACCAATGATGACATGGACCCGGATGAATATGTTGCGGATGCTGAAAGATGAGACCAGCAACCCTATGGAGAAGGGATAAGGCAACAAGTCCATGACAAAAGTTGGTGAGCAAATTCTGCAATCTCCTGCAAAGGACCAACTAAAGTGGTCATGTCAAGGGTGTGAGTATGACCCATGTAGGTAAGAGTTTGATTATGATAATTTCCATGGATTGGTCCAGGTAAGAGACCTCACACCATGTGAATATTGGAATGTAGAAAGGTTTCATGCCTATATATGTTAATGATATTGATTATAGTAATGCATCATGTATGAGGTAGTCATGGTTAGGCCATGGTATGGTTGAATGCATAGTATTCCTAAATCAATGCAAGGTAGCGTTGAATGAACATGCATTAAGAAGATTTTATGAATCTTGTTGTTATGCATTGAATGTATGCATATGAAGGGTGTGAGTGACTGATTGCATAAGTGTAGGTGCAATGATGTGATGCATGGCATGAATGCATTGATATGAATGAATGTGGTATGCGGACTAACTAATGACTGAAATGGTGAATTAATGATAAGTCTAGAACCATTTCAGAGGTTGTTATGAATGCAGGATAGTCATGATCAATTGGCTGCCAGAAATGCTCTATGGAGGAGCAAAGTGGTATGAATGATGCGCTTGTGAAGTAAGGAGTATCTAACCACTTCATTTAATTACATGAATGATGTGATTACACCTTGCAATATTAGTATGATAATGATTGCATGATGTAAATGACTCTTGATAATATTGATGTGACTAACGACTGAAGTATTCGAATTTTATAAAATTCTGAAAATGCTTCAGCAATGGTTGTAGCAATGAAAAGTTATATGCATCCAGACTTACCAAATGTTGGATGTTTGAAGCTCGTGTTTTAGGTAGATTATTTCGAGAATGGCATTGAGAGGTAAGACCCTGACCAATGCTGGAATCTACCATGTAAAAGAACTTGTTAAATTTGAATTGTGAATTTCAAATATTGCTGACAACTACTAGTCACTATTGGCTTGCATAAGCTTGTGTTTGGTTGTTGAGAGCTTATGTTTCAGGTAGATTATGTTAAGCATGGAATTGAGAGGTAAGATCCTGACCAATGCCTGGATCTACCATATGATATGCATAATAGGTTGTTAGCATTCGAATTGTGAATTTCAGATTTGAGAAATTGCTGACAACCACTAGCCATTGTTGGCTTGCATAAGATTGTGTTTGGATGTTTGAAACTCATGTTTCAGGTACAATATCTCAAACACGGCAGTGAGAGGTAAGTTCCTGACCACTACCAG